>QVIE01003379.1:0-19761 GCA_013387415.1 Panellus pusillus | reverse complement strand
CTGGTTGCTCGGCTCAACTTTCTGGACGCTACTTCGGTTCAAAAAGCAGACCATGCGTGACCCTTTCAACGCGTTTGGTTGGTTTGGGTGGCAATATTTATCCGCGTCTCGTTGCTTGCCGTCTTCCTACGTCCCATTCCCTTCCTTCCATTTCTTGCCTCAGGTAAGCGTTTTTCGTTTCATCTGATCTCTCTCGGTGCTGATGTCCAACTTGTAGCATTCATTCTCGCTACCTCTTTCCCTTTGCAAAATGGCGACCGCGCCAACAAGCCCCCAAAAGCTGGCTGCTCAGGTGCAGCCCTTGTCGACATCGTCTACGCAGCCCGCATCAACGCAGGCAGCATCTACTCAGCCCGCGCCTATCCAGCCTGCTTCTACCCAGCCCGCGTCTACCCAGCCCTCTTCTACGCAGCCTGCACCCGCGTCTACTCAGCCCGCCCCCATGTCTACTCAGCCCGCCCCTGCAGCTAATCAGCCCGCCCCCACGTCTCCTCAGCCTGCCTCCGCAGCTAATCAGCCCGCCACCACGTCTCCTCAGCCCGCCACCACGTCTCCTCAGCCCGCCTCCACGTCTCCTCAGCCTGCCTCCGCATTTAATCAGCCCGCCTCCACGTCTAATCAGCCCGCCTCCACCCTTGCGTCTACTCAGCTCCCTGTCACTCAACATAACGGCAGCGTGGACGTGATGGGCCTGGACCTGCAAGAGGAGCCCAGCGAGCTTGGTAACACGCATGCTAAACGGAACCCCCACAAGCCCATCATCCCCTCCCGTGCGCGCTACCGTCAGCCGAAGCCAAAGAATGGGGCCCAGCTGACCCGGATGCGGCGCAAGCTCAAGGCGCAGAAGGCCCAATCTCTTGCAGACGACATTCGCGATATACGCAAGGGCATCGAAGATCTGCTCCCTGAGCTCGCCGCGCGACACTCCGTGACCGAGCGCGAAATCAGACGGCGCATCTATAGCGGCGCCGGGCTCAAGACCAAGCGCAAACTCAACCTCTACAATGCCAAGGTGCGATCGGTTATGAACAGCCTCAACGAAGGTCAGTACTCTACCTATGATATGAAGGCATATACTCACGATACGGGGCAGGGCTCGAGTTCGGCTGTCGCTATACCTTGACCGATACGAAGGCCCAGATACGTGAACACCCCGAGCTGCTCAAGGACATCGATGAGGAGCAGCTGGCGGAGACTGTGAAGCAGATGGAGCGGGAGCGGGAGGTCAAGCGTTCGGGCGTTCGCGGAGACAACATCAAGGCATCATTGGATGCTCAGCAAACGTTGCTGCGCATCTCAGAGATGGTATGTTGTTTACCTATGTGAACGTCCGACTTTGTGCTTATTCGCTGCTATAGGTTGTTGACCTCGAAGCCCGCACAGGGATTTTGGGCTTCGCGTTCTTCACGCGTGGTAATTATCACGACATCACCGCACCCCTCGCTATCGCCTCTGGGAACGCGTTGCAGTTTTGCTCCGACGTTTTAAAACGAGAGCCCGAGCTCATCAACACCTTGCTCGAATTGTGGGCGCTGCAACGGCAAAACGGTTGGTATCTTCTCCACTACTCCCTCCACATGCTCTGATATGCCCGTCTCTAGGAAATATCGGCGCACCGTCTGTTGAGAAGATGCGCGTGCTAAGTACGGCGATGATTAAGTCTGGCTTGAGTAAGTCTGGCCCGTTCTTTATCAGCCCTCAACGTGTCACTAATATATTTGTAGTCGATGTGACCGACAAGCCCAACGTCAACATGAACTTCGAGAACTACGTGAAGTCCATCGTTCAGGCCAAGCACGTTGGGCTTATCGGGTGGCCCGCCAACGTCCCCTTCAAACGGATGGGCTTGCAAACCGTAACGGGCGACATCCGCCTTATCTACAAGGCGTTGAAGGATGGCACGTGTAAATGGAAGAAGCTGAGTGAGGAGGAGGAGGAGCAGGAGGCGGAGCGCATCCGCGAGCTCGCAGACAAAGGCATGGCGGCGCCCGGAAAAGAACGCAAGCGCCGTTGCGACCGGGGCGGGGAGCATAAGAAGATCGGGGGCCGTGGCGAGAAGGATGACTCGGACAGCGATGGAGATGAGGGTGAAGGGGAGTACAGCGAGGAGAGTGATGTGGAGCGCAGGGAGTCGAAGCCGAAGAAATCCGCACGGTCGACGAAATCTGCGACACGCGCCGCGACCAAGGCCGCATCTAAGAAGACCTCAGCGGCGTCGAAGAAGGCCGCCACTGCCGCGTCGAAAAAGACCACCAGCTCGTCTGCTTCGAAGAAGATCGCTGTCGTCGCCGCGTCGAAGAAGTCCTCCGCTGCCGCATCCAAAAAGACCGCCAGCTCCTCTGCGTCGAAGAAGGCCCCAGTGCCCGCTGTGTCCAGACGCACCTTCGGCATCCCGACGAAGACGAAGGAGGGCGTTGCGAAACGCAAGGCCCACGGGAGGCTCACGGGGGCGCAAGAGCGGGAGTTGGGAAGGCAGGCGATGTGGGCTCGTGTTGCCCGCGAACGTGCAGCTCGTGGCGAAGACGAAGACGGCGACAGCGACGGCGACAGCGACAGCGACAGCGACGGCGACGGCAATGACGGCGGCGAAGACCACAGCGATGACGACGACCGCGACGGTGATGACCGCGACGAAGTCAACGAGCCCACTCGCAAGCGCAAGACATTCACGGCGCCCCTCCAAGACGCCAACGGGCAGAAACGCAGCCGCGGCGAAGACGACGACCAGGCCCCCCTCAAAAAACGCAAGATCGCAGGCGACGGAGCTGACGAGACCGGTGTCGAGAAGGAGAACGTACCCCCGCCATCGCAGCACGAGCATCGTCGGCCTCAGCCAAAGCCTGCGTACCGTGGGACGTCAGGGCCGGGGTCTCGCCCGCACACTCTCAAGTCTCGTGGTGGACCGCCGGGTATCAGAGGCATCTAACGCGTCGCATATATACATTCAAATCTTGCTCATTATCTTGCTTGCTGTCACTGCTGTGCCCTGTTATATAGCTACTTGTACTTCAATGAATTGACGTGTTTTCTTGAATGGTTTCCTTTTTTGGAATGTACATGTGATTGATTGGGCGGCGGGACTTGTGTGCAGCAGGTGGCGGCAATATGTAGTGGCTTTATTGCAGCAATAATGACTTTATTGAAGCATAGTATGCTTTCACCTTATACAAGCCCAGACAGTAGGTTTTTGCAGCTTTATTGCAGAATTTCTCCCAGCATTTATTGCCACATAGGAGAAAACCGAAACCGCCTTCTAATTAGAATGGACACCCAGGTGACCGTCCCTTCTAATTAGTGGTGATAACTGGGTCACATAGGTGATTGAGCTTGACCCGCTTCAGCTCGCGTTCACCGAAGTTTTTAAGCTGTGCCATCGAAGTGCCCCGAATGTTCAGAGTACTTGCAGTCAAGGCCGAGGGGGTGGCAAACGGGCTTGAGGCGGGTTCGAGGTCGAGGGATGGCAGTCGTGCAAAGTTCGATGTTGTGGTCGGATTCAACAGTGGGCTGGATGGCGCGGAAGACTGGGGAGGCTGTGGGGCTGAGTTCTGCAGTTGGAGCCTTCTGCGTTTGGCGCGCGCAAGGATGTCTTTTGTTGCTTGTGGCCCCGACATGACAGTTGAGAGCAAGAGGTGATCACAACTTGGACAATCTTGTGATCGTGTTTTTGAGTGGACGCGACCACTGTTCAAACAAACACACCAACATATTTTGAAATGCCCCGAGCTGCGTGGGCACCTCCCGAGGGTAATTCATGTCTGTATTGCATGTCGGCCACGGGAAATTGAATCAAAACATTCACAGAATTGGTTCCTTACCTCGAGTACTCGCAGGACAGAAAGCAGGTCCGCTGCATCGTTTGTCATGGAAGATCTGGCGCGGGGCTTGGTCGACATGGAATTGATACAAAATCACTGAAAACTCACCTTGCTTCGGCTTCGCACCGAACTGGCTGGTCAAATCACTTGGAACAGGAACAAACCCGCGCCGCGGATCGCGAAGCATTGGAGGCGTTATCCAATTCTGCTGCTGCATCGAATTTCCCCGATTTCGCACTGCCGGTTCCATCCCATCCGCCGCCAATGTTTGCATCGCCTGAGCCATCACAAGATGACTTCCCAGCGCATCATCGTGTCCTCAGTGATGCAGAACTCATCCAAGAATTAGGAGAAGTAGAGCGCACTGTTGGACCAACTGTGGAAGAAAAACAGACGCACCTTCGCCAGGCATATGAACAGATGCTGCTTGACGCATACCAAGTGGACAGTCTCGCCAATGAGGATGGTGTAGATGATCAATTTGTGGGAGATGAAACCCCCGAAACTTGATCAATCCAGAAGACGAGGAGGACGAAGCGCAATGCTTTGATCCCTCGGCGCTGCCGCCATCAATGTATAATCCTTATCCGAGTAAAGCAGTCAGTAATGATTTTATCCTTCAACGCATGCGGGGTGACCAACATGGATGATTCACAGACAATGCTCCTCGATATAATGGATAACTTACCCCGTTGCCGATTCACAAGTGCCCAGATGTCCCTGATAATCCGATTTGCCAAAGACATGGGTGTTCCGGATGTTCCGTCTTTGAAGGCACTTCGCAATGTCCAACAATCGCTCCAGTCCAGCTGCGGAGGCACTCCCACAAAGGTAGAGTCCCCGCAGGGGAATATATTTTATATGAACGACATTCGGGACACCATAGCGCGCGACTTGGCCAATCCACTCGTTGCACCTCACATGCATTTTTACCCTGAAGACCCGGACGGACCCATTTCAGAGGTCTATCAGGCAGAGCGTTGGACAGAATACGCACCCGAACAACTCACGCCGATGTTCACCAATGGCAGCCGACGTTTCTGGATCAACGAGGTGGCTCGGCTTAGGGATGGAACCTTCGTCATCCCAGTACTCCTCGTTGTGCGCAACGGACACCTGGAAGCGGAAGTTTCAGTCGTGACGCTGATGCACGATGGGAAATGGAAGCTCCACACAGACGACTTCAAATCCGTGAAAGCTGACGAATTCGAGTGCACGTATGACGAAGTGGTGCAAGAGTTCGGCAACTTCACGTGGGTGGACGAGTCACAAGTGCCCAAGATGCCAAACCATATGCGAACACTTGTCGAAGACGACGAAGATCTATACATCATTATGGTCTCCCCGTGGGCGGACGATGTGTCTGGCAATCGTTCGAAACAGTATAACAAACATATGAACATGTATACTGGGAACGGTTGCTTACCGGGACGTCTGCTCCAGCAAGAATTCAACGTCCATTACATCTCCTCCTCTCCCCACGCGTCATCAGCAGAACAATTCGCCGCATTTCGAGATCATACCAAAAGTACAGAGACGAAGCCCGTGAAGGCCTATAACGCTGCCACGAAACGAAATGCCGGTTCATTCTTCGTGTCCCGGCATTGCCTGCCGACAACCCACAGCAGTCAGAGGAAGCTTCCCACATGGGAAGCCAAGCCAACTTTCCCTGCCGCAAGTGTCATTGGGGAGGACCCGGCAAGGAGAAGGAAACCGACAAACTTTACCACGAATGTCATCTGGTTGGGGTTCTGCGAACTGCAGAGGAGATTCGTGCCAATCTCGAAAAGCAGTTGCAGTTGGCAGCGCGCGGGATTCAATATCGAAACTATTGCAACGATCCTCGGGAACGAAAGACAAGATCGCACAATACTGGATCGAGCAACTCCTCGGTCGATACAAGGGAATCGAAGGCGCGAGGTCGACGACGTACCGATGATGACATAGCATCGGAAGTTTCTCAAGTGGCTTAGGGAGCAGCCGGGGATAAGATGAATCCCCTGCTCGACATCGCCGGCCTTGATCCATCCCAGGATACCCCGCTCGAGCTGCTGCACACAATCCTGTTGGGCGTGATAAAGTATATCTGGCACCATATGAACACGGAGAAATGGTCTGATAGCGACCGTCATCTGCTCGCCATTCGGCTTCAATCCACCGATCTGAGTGGCTTGACTGTGCCACCCATTCGAGCGGCATACATGATGCAGTACCGAAACAACCTCATCGGCAAGCATTTCAAAACTTTGATGCAGATCCTCACCTTCCACGTTCGCGATATCACAACTCCGGAGCAGCTCACACTCATCAAAGCGGCCGGGGACCTGGGCGCCAGACTCTGGGTTCCTGAAATCGACAACATGGATGAATATCTCGCTCAAGTCGAAATAGCGGTGGCAAACCTTCTCGATGCATATGACGCCGTCAGTCCCATGCGCATATTGACAAAGGTTAAACTGCACTTGCTCCCGCATTGCGTACAGGATATCCGGCGGTTCGGGCCTTTGATTCGATCGTCCACAGAGATCTATGAAGCATTCAATGGGGTATTCCGGTTGTGTTCGGTGTACAGCAATCACCTTGCCCCGAGTCGTGATATCTCACGCAAGTTTGCTTCTATGGATCGTATCAAACACTTGTTATCGGGCGGATACTGGTCGGACTCACACACCAAGCAATGGGTTCAGGCCGGTAAAGCAGTGCAGGCCGTTCTTCAAAACGATCGCTTGGTTCAGCGGCATCTGGGCTGGGTTTCTCCGGCAATCCCGGCTCCCGGAACAGTTGAACGCAAGCCACTGAAACACGCGGCAGTACAGTGGCAGCACTCAAGGGCATCTACTCACTGGCATCCGTCCGATGGGACCGCGCCGCAGCCGGAGAGCCTCTGGCGATATGGCCGGAGTGTGTGTGCGCAAAGTGGAGATAAGATAGCGCCAGGGAGTTGGGTTGCTGCTCAAGATCGTCAGGGCAAAACAGTCTTTGGGCGGATGCGTGAACTGCTCACCACGGAGACAAAAGGGTTTGTGACGCTGGAACAGTTCATTTGCAGCGAACAAATGCATCGAGACCTGTCTTGGCCCGTGCTGCGTCGTCCCAATGGAGCAGAGATCGTCCGCGGCGTCAGATCGCATCTCGTTCTTGCATCCACGTCCATCATGTTCGTCATCTCGGTCCAGCATGACTGCTGGATGGGACATTGTGAGCCTGCGGTAACTGGGAAAGAACAGCAGGAACGAGAAGATACGAACCGTGACAAGAAGTTGATCAAACACACCGATGATGACCACTTCATCCTTAACATGGGCGCTCTGCACAACTTCGCCAGGCTCTGCCGTGTGCTACCGAAGGCTCTGACCAAGCTGACACTCCTCTTTCCGGATCGCAACGAGTTTCACAAAAAGGCCGCGCGAGAAGCCAGGGCGAGTAGAGAAACACGCCGTGCAAAGACAGCCGCCAAACGTCGCCAGAACGCGGATGCAAAGAGGCAACAAGCAGAGGAAGCAGATTTGGCTGCTCGAGAGGCAGAAGAGGCGCAGCTGGAGGGCAGAGACTTAGAGGATCCAGATAGGGACGAAAACGAGGCCAGTGATCCTGAAGAAGAGTGTGGGTCTGAGCCCTTACACGAGCCAGAAGAGGTGACGGACGACGAAGAATACAATCCACGGGGTACCAGACGGCGAGGGAGGAAAAGACAGCGTGTGTGAAGTACCATAATACGACAACCGTGTGTGTAAACGTGTTTCATTCGGATACTGTTCATCCCGAGGACTGTCCCAGTAGTTTTGAGGCTGAATGACGTGACTCGATTCGACGTGAAGGTGATAGGAATCAAGTAGCGTCATTGACACGGATCAGCCATTTTTACTCAGCAGATTTGCCGATATTACTCCAATCAAGTATACACGCACCCATTGAAACCAACGGGGGAGACCAGAGTGGAATCTGAGCAGGATTCAAAATGAATTCAAAATGGGTCCAGTGTGAACTGCCAACAATGGTATTGCTTTGAGATCACATTGTCCTCAGATCAACCTCAATCATTGACACCGGAACTGCCTTCATCATTGATCTCGGCCGGACTTCAACTCGGGTTGGTGGTGTACGCACCATTCGCAAACCCGGCGATGCGCTTGAAGTACGGGTGGGCGAGCAGTTCGTCGGTGACCAAGGTATTGATGGCGTTGTTCCGCAACTCGGTGGGTTCCTCCTGACCGCTCCCGTACGAGGGTCCACGGGAGACGGCTGCAAACGGCCGGTGCGCACGCCGATGGCGGAGCCGCTTGCGAGATAGGCGTAGGCGAGGCACGCGCTCCTGCATGAGCGCGTGCGCGCCGTCGACAACACACTGCCAGTTCGGGTCGCGCGGGCGACCGCCAAGGACCGCGATGACACGGCGTCGCGCGTCCAGTATAGGAATGGTGAGGCTGGGGGAATGTCAGCAGGTGAGTGATGTGTACGACGTGTGTCACGTACACGCCCAGCCAACCCAGGTACATGAAGCCGGGAGTGCCGACGATCGCGTCGATCTCCGCCTGCGTGTACAGGCGGCCCCCATCCCCGTGCCATGGGGCACCTCGTCGTTGAAGGGGGTGAGCTCGTCTTGACTGTAGACGCGACCGCCGATGGCCGTCTCGAGTTCGATGGGTCGAGGGGCGGGAGGCGCGTCGCGGAGTCCGATCCACGCCGGCTTGGAGTGGGAGAGGGTCGACGCGTCCACCGGCGCGCGCAGAGCGGAGGACTTAGCGCTGACAACACGCCGCTTGCTGATGGCTTTCACGGCCGGGTTCGAAGACACAAGGCGCGCCTTTTCACGCTTCTGGGCGCGTCGACGTTTCGAGTGGTCTTTGTCGTTTCGCGCGGCTGACAGTCTTTTAGAAGGGGGGGCGGGGTTGAGGGGTGTGCCATGAGTAGACGGAGGAGGGGGAGAAGGAACGGCTGGGCCCGCGGCTTCGAAGGCGCGGTCGTCCTCGTATTCGCTGAGGTCGTCCTCGTATTCGCTGAGGTCGCTGAGGTCGTCCAGTTCGTCGGCGTCACTTTGCTGCAGGAGAACGTCTTGGATACGCAAGCCGGTGTCGAAGTCGAGCGCGGGGGTGGTTACAGCGCGTTCCAGGGCGAGATCGAAGGCGGAAAACTCTTTGCCCGAGCGAAGAGTACGTCTGCCTAAGGGTAAGATGTGAGTGTGACAATCCAGACCGAAAAATAAGTAGAAAGCGAAATGTGAGGGAAAGGGAAAAAAGGTAGAGGCGAGCGCTTGCTTGGGAGTTCCAAAGGCGGATCTCTTGCAATCCGGCTTAACGCGTGCCAGGGAAATGGCAGGAGAAAAAAAAAGAGGGATGGTCAAATACGCACCGGCCATGGGGGGCGACGCGTCTCGACCAGGGTTTTCTGAAGGTGAGCTGGCCGTCATGTGATTGTATCAGGTGATTCAAGACGGTCGCGTTGTTGTTCACTGTATGTAGCGCTACCCACTCAAGTATCATGGGCGTACACCAAGGCAAAGCTTCGTCCAAGAAAATTCGCGCGCTGGGGACTGGGCGTAGCAACAACCCCATCGATCCCGCGCCCTTCACAATACGAACGCTGGGGCCGCGTGCTATTGCTGCCCATCGGCAGCGGGGAAAAGAGGCGCTGGAACAGAGAATCAAAGGTTCGTAGTGTTATGAATTCATAGCCTTCGAAAGCTGACCATTTCGAAGCTATGGATACTAGCGAACGAGCGCACCTTGCGCGTCTTCAAAACGTCACGCAGCAAGAGAATCTTTTTGAGGAGGAAGAGGCTACGCCTCCAAACTTCAGTCTGGCCGGCGTCCTGGATGGATCTGAACGTATCGACATTAGCCACGCGGGGGGGGAACTCTCGTCGCTGGAGGAGGCACTCGCTAATGAGGTTCGTGCCGAAAAGCCCCGGTAGGTCGTGTTTCTTACCAGTGGAAGCGATTTTATTGATACACTCGCTTAGGCGTTACGACTGGCGAACTCGCACAGACCAGACGGAGCTTCGCAATGCCGGATTCGCAACGCAGATGCCAGAGATGACGGACGCCTATATTCGGTACTGCGCCGAACGTGAGCTACGAGGATCGCAGCAAGATCACGACTGGGAGGATCTGGGTGATGCGTGCGACGACCAACGGCGCGGCGTCCACCCTACGGTGGAGGAGGTGTTCGAGATCCGGGTGTTGGACATGTTCGGTATGTTTCTGAATGCCACGCCCGTCGATAACGCCGTGTCTGATTCATTCAGAATAGAGACAAAGCAGGTGGACATAAAGTACGATACGGGCCGGACGAAGACGGCCGCAACGTTTGTAGCGGTCGGGCTCATCCCCTGTGCCCCATTCTCCCGCATGTGGCCATCACCCTGCGCGTGCTCGAAAGCTACCGAACACTCCACGCCCGCTGCCCTCAGCTGGCAATCCAAGCCTACGTGAAGTCCCTTTGCGATCAGCAGGGTGTGGAGTTTGCGCCGTATCTGCGGCAGCAATTCTCCATTGCCTACGATGTCTACCTGGACATTCGGCGGCGGACGGATCGTCGCGTCATGGACGCGCTAGGGCGCGACGAGTCCTAGCGCCTCAAACACGCTTGCCCGGCATGTACCTACAAGCTGGAGGGCGAGGATAGGCTCGTATTCGACATGCTAACGACCATGGACGGCAACGATTCGCTGAAACGCGTCCTTCGGCGTTCGAAGGTGGACGAGGACGAAACGGCGGAACCAACGGCGGGGCCGTCTAGGGAGCGCGTGGACAATAGAGACGCCGGCGACGGGTACTTTCTGTCGAGGGAGAAGGTGGAGCGGTGGGCGAGGACAAGGCTGGCGGATATCCTGCCAATGGAGGCAGGGAACTCGGTGCGTGGGGCGATTTCAATCTCTGACGCAGTGTGGCTGACCGTCAAGTCTAGAGTGAGGATAATCCCTGCGCCGACCGCTGGAAAAATATGATCAACGACGTCACGTCGAAGATGTGGGGAATCTTCGACGAGACGGGGATTTTCCTGGCGCTCTGTCGCCACGGTTTCGTGTTGGTGGTGGCGGATATGATCCGCAGCGGGGAGCTGTAAGTCCTACGCCTGTGAGGTCATGAGTCGGTCTGATTTATCTGTGACGCAGTGCGAAATACCCGCTGGCAGTGGTCAAGTCGCTGCTCGACGCGTTCGGCATGAACATCGGTTTCGGGTACGACGTCGCGTGCCATTTCGGCACGACGGTTAACAATAGCGAGCTGGGGGAGCAGGCGAGGCGGCAAAACGCGAAATGCCTTGTCGGGTCATTCCACGGGCACGCCCACAATCGACTATGCCAGCTCGGATTTCTGGCAACGTACGTGAAGGGACTGGGGCTGGAAGATCTGGAGGGGTGCGAGCGGTTCTTTTCGCGATCGAACGGCCTGGCCAAATCGTGCCGCTACGCCAGTCGTTTCCACCGCCAACAGGAAATCAGCACGTACGTGAAGCAGATGGATACGGTGGAAACGTACGCGAACCTAAGTAAGTGCCGTTTTATCCGGTTGCAGCGCCGCGTCTGACGTACAAATGTTAAGGCAAGTTTCTGTGCGGTAACTACAAGCAGGCTCTCGGTGTGCTCAATACCGAGTCGGCGCTTCGGGATTGGATGCGACGCGAGAACGTGGGCGATGTGGCGCAGTTCGAGGAGTGGTTGAAGGAGGAGAAGGAGTACCTTCTCGGGCTGAAGACCGCCGCCGCGTCGAATGTCGAAACGCTCGAGATGGAGTACGTTCGCAAGCTGACGGCGTTGAGCGAGAGCGAGTAAGTGCCTGTGACGTCTGGCAAAACCCTGGCTAATGTGATCGGCAGGGCAAAACACAGCGCTTTACTTGGGGTGGCACGGCGAGCAAGGGCGGACGACGCGGAGTTCGTACCAGGTGTGCGAAAGGAAGATATTGCGAGGCGCCACGCCAAGGAGAAGCTGGACAGGGATAGGGAGAGCGCGCGAGAACTCGAGCGGCTGCTCGATATCACCGTGCCGTGGACGGAGGCGTCGCCGAAGTGGCGCGAGACGTTGGAGGCGATCAAGAAGCAGAGGTATCATGCCGCGCTCAACGCGCTGGAGCTGCTCGTCGTGCAGCGCATTTTCGAGCTCACGAAAATGACGGTCGAAGGCGGTGCGCAACGCCATCGAGCGGTTCAATGCCGCTGCAACGGAGTTGGGTAAGGAGCTCGTCTCTTGGGAGCAAGTGGTTGGCTACGCCTTCCTCGGCGATTTCGACATCCTTCGAGACACGAGCGACAAAATCGCCAACCGCCCGTGGACGCGCCTGGCGTACCGCGTGGCGATGGATTCTTACTTCAAGATTCTGCGCGCGCGCGAAGAGATCAAGCGCCTGAACGTGGAGATACCGCGGGTGGTGACGTGGATTCGGGACGAGACGCGGGTGCTGAAGAAGAAGGAGAGAGAGCTGATGCAGGTGGAGGGCAAGACACCGGAGGACGCGGAGCGCGACCGGGGCCTTGCGGTCCAAGTCAAGCTTTACCGAGAGCGGCGCGGGCGGTACAATGCGGGACACCTCAAGAATTTCCAGAAACTCGCAGCCACGCCGGGCTTCACGGGCCGCCTGCGCCCTGGCAGAGCCGTGGAGGTGGTACGCAGTGCGCGCTCGGCTACGCGTCGAGGGGACGAGGCCATGCTGCAGCGTGTGAACGGACACTCAGACGACGAGATGGAGGATGTCGAGGAGACGCAGCTGCCCACGCCGGCGTCAGTCGCTGAGAATGGCCAGGACGCGCTGGACGAGGACGACGAGGGAAACGACGCGCGCGAAGAGCGCGTCGGCAACCTCCTGTACCACATCTCCCGGCTTGGTTTGGATGATGGGGACCGCCCGAGGGCCGAGGCGGATGGTTGATGGGCAGGCGGGACGCTATGACACACGGCGCGGAGGTGGCTATGCCGCCGCCTCTTATGTAGATTTTTTCCTGATTTTTTGTGATTTTTTCATGAATTTACGATGGTTTTTCGCTGAGTTGCCTTTTATGGAAGGCGTCGGGGCCGCGCCGGCGCGCGCCGAGTCGGCGCACACGTGCCAGAGGAACTTGGCTGGAATACCCCAAGTGCCTAGCAGCATAAGTAGCAGCATATGTGGAGACGGTAGCAGCATGAGTAGCAGCATGGAGTAGCAGCAATTTTCCAAGCTAACTAGCTTTGGACCCTACCCCCATGCGACAAAGCTAATTAGCTTGGCTATGTGGAAGTTACAGGTGTGTTAAAGAGATTCAGGAATTGAGTATTGGAAATACGAACCGTCGTTTAGTGTATTCATCACACAGCGCACTTTGGCATTGTATGAGTTCACCTTGCGATTCGTCTTCAAGCCTGCGCCGTGATAGATGCGCCGGCGAATCTCCTTCTCCGAAAGGGAATGACGAGCGGAGAGCTCAGGCAGCATCGCCTCGATGCCCTTACGAATGTCACGAATATCGTCCGCAACGGACTGAGCCTGCTTGGCCTTCATCTGGCGCTGGATGCGGGTAAGCGCCGCTCCGTTCTTCTTCTTGCGGAAGCGCTCCCGAGAGGGGATGATAGAGCGCTCAGGATGACGCTGTGCGTGGGTGGTGGGGGGAGGCTCCAGCCAGGTCAAGTCGCGAAGGTCGTCCGTTGCTGTAGTGGTAGACGAAGGCTGAACGACAAGAGGCGCGGGCACCAGAGGTGCATTTTGGACATTGGCGGTGGGTACAGCGGGGGTACTAGTAGCAGGCCAGGCACGGAGAGCGTGTTTTGTACATTGGCGGTGGGTGCAAAGGGGGCGCTGACAGGATACACAGGCCTGAGGGGCGTGTTTTGGATGCTGTTGGGGGAGGAAGGCTGGACCGAGGGAGGAGCGGATACGAGGGGCGTGTTTTGAGCACCAGTGGTGGAAGACTGGACCAAGGGAGGTGCGTCGGATGCGAGAGGGGTGTTTGAAGAACCAGTAGCGGTGAGGGCTGGACAACGTTTGCCTCGGGCACGATGGCGGCCTCGGCGGTCATTTTGTGGACAAACAGTACAGTCTACAAGCACAGTTTTCAGCGTTGGGGGCGAGCGTGTGGAATCGAAGAATCCTTACCTGGAACGAAGGGCTGTGGTAGCGGTACAAGCTCAAAGAGCAGCAGGCGAATTCAATCCAACATGTTGAAAAGGTGATGCAGCGGGTGGCGCCTCTCCAAACAGTTTGCGACGTAAGAGTGAGGAGAATCGGAGTCTATATTCCGCGGTGAATGCAGATAATCGCGGCGTATAGTGCAACGTACCTCGAGATTTCCGCCATCTTCAGATCCAAGCAAAAGCCAAATCAACGTCTAAAATCCTATTCAGTGGCTGCCGAGTAGTTAGCAATGTAGGGTACGTACGTTGCGACGAATGTTGCAAAAAATACTGAGAATTGACGAAAAGGGAGGGCCCCAGTTTGCTGCTCCAGAAGAGACGTCCCACTGGTACAATGCAAGGATATGCTCCCAGAAAGCACGGCAGTATAGGTGCTCGAGATCCCCGCCATCGCTAGGGCTGAAAAATCGGGTTCTTGTTTGACACGGCCGCCACACGATGTGCCGCAGGTTTAGCCGCTTTGCTGGATCGGCCGCGTGTCCCGCGCAGTGCAACGTGAAACGATCCGTTTGTACAGATGAAGAGGTTGCGTGAGTAGTGAGGATGCAAGGAGGGTCAAGTACGACCAGGGACATGGCGGCCCCATGAAACATTCATTACATGATGACAAACACAAACCAAACATTCAGAGATTCCTGCGCGCGACAGAACCATTTCACATTTTGACTCGTACTAGACTAGATAGAATAGTACATGGCATATATAGTACACATTTTTTCGTACGACAAATGTCCGAGACAGCGGCAAGTATAAAAAATCAAAAAAACCACCCCGCCCACCCCTCTACATCTTGGAAATCTCGACGAGGTCCTTGTGGTTGTCAGCCGACGAGGCGACAACGGGGCGCGTGATACCGCGGGACAATGCGCTGCCAATGGCAACGGCACGCGATGTAAAGAGCAGGTTGGGGAGACCCTTCACGGCGAAGAGCGTAACCCCTCTGTACTCGTCTTCGTCGTCGCTGCTGAGGACGACAGTCGCTTCCGCGGTGGAGCACGCCTCAGCAAAGGCCACCCTGGCGTAGTCCGGGTCCGGTTCCCCGCCGTAGGGGCCGTCATACGGTTCATCGTGTAGGAGCTCGTCATCGTCAGATGTCTGAGAGGAGGCAGCATGGAGTTGGGTGGGTGGGAAGGCTGTAAAGAGTTGGGTGGGGAGTTGGGAGGCGGCAGGCGGAGTCGCTTCAGGGGTCTCGACGGCGGCATCTGGAGCAAGCTGCGAAACGGGAGGGGCTGCGACGGGAGCTGGAGCAAGCTTCGGAACGGGATGGGCTGTGGGAGCAGTGAACCCGCGAGGCAGGTACCAGGCACCTATGTGACCCAGTTATCACCACTAATTAGAAGGGACGGTCACCTGGGTGTCCATTCTAATTAGAAGGCGGTTTCGGTTTTCTCCTATGTGGCAATAAATGCTGGGAGAAATTCTGCAATAAAGCTGCAAAACCTGCTGTCTGGGCTTGTATAAGGTCAAAGGCCTCCTATGCTTCAATAAAATCAATACTTCTGCAATAAAGCCACTATATAATGCCGCCACCCGCCGCACGCAAGTCCCGCTGCCCGACAGATCACGTGTACATTCCAAGAAAGGAAATATACAAAAAAGGCAAGTATAAGCAAAATGAGACTCAAATACAGGCACCGTACTCAATCAAGACTCAATCCTCGCTCCTCAGCATCAATACCAAGTCCAGCCAAGCGGAAGAGCATCTCCGATACATGCTCATCATGTGCGTCGTCGCCTTCATCATCGGAGTCCCCATCATCGTCCCCCGCCGTGCCTGACGCTTCCATCGCTAACTCGGCATCCTCGTCAACGTCCACACCGGCTGTCGTGGCACCGAGGGGCTTCAGCGGAACACCCGGCGACAGCGAGCCTGTGAAACGAAGGCCGCACTGCTGCTTCAGCGCTCGAAAGCGCTGCATGTGCGTTTGGTCGAAACGCCCTCGACGCAGTCGATACTCGGCGAGCTGCACCGCAAGGACATGGTCTTCTTCCACCTGCTCCTCCGGCTTCCCGTCCACGTTCCACAGTGCTGCCTCACGTTCAAGAAGAAACGCGCGTTCGTCCCGCATCCAAGTCACAAAACGGCGGATCTCGATATTCAATCGTTTGATCTCCTCGTGCGCACGCTCAATGCGGAACCAGCGGTTCATTACCGCACGGTAGGCAGGCCGGGCCCAATACTGGCGCTGGACATCGTGGCCGCTGTGGCGGAGCAGGTCGAAGTCTGCGATGAAGGCGAACTCCAGAACCTGTTCGATGTCGACGGAGTCCCTGGGTGGAACGACTTGGCGGGCGGCTGCGTTGTACCTGTCGACGGCGGCTCGCACTGCCTTCGAGCGCACCTGCAGCGACTTCGCAACATGTTTTCGCATCTTGTACCCTGTAGAGTGTCAGATATAGACGCAAAAGATGTTATATGTTAACATACCGGTCCCCGATTGATTCATCTTCGTCAATTCAAACAAGCGTTCCACCACCAACAGCTCCAGGCGGTCCAGGGCTCGCTGGTACTCCAGGAACTTGGCCTCATTGAGTGCGGCCACGTACCGCGGGTTGTCGGGTGTCCAGGTCTCGGTAATGCCCAATTCCAGCTCCAGCTCAGCCAGTGACGCTGCCGCCCGCTCCTTCTTTGCCTCTGCATGTCGCAATGCGATGTCGGCCTTCGTCTGACCGGGTGTGAAAGCGCTGTTGTCCGCCCTTGCGCGGCGCACTGCTGCTCGACAATCGGTCACTTTTGACCTTGAGGAAAATTGAGAAAAGGCACAAAAGACGACGCGGTGTGACTTACGAGACGTCTTCGAAGCTCTTGAGGCAGGCGACGTAACGTGTTTCGGTCGTCTCAGCTGTCTTCTTCGAGCTCTTCCAGAGCTCCGTAAGGTAGGCCTTCTCGTCGGCCAGAGCCTGGTCAAACTCCGACGGATCCAGCACCCCTCGTCTAGCATCAGCCTACGAACGATAGGCTCGTCGTCGATGATCTTCAGCGCTTGCTCGTAATTTGAGCAGAGGAATTTAGCTGGCAGATCATGCGGTCAGACCAGAAAAGAGTCCAGAGAAGGACGACATACCGAGGGAGGCGTATGTATCGAAATCGTCCATGTGCTTGAGGTGCGCAGTTATCTCTTGCTGGCGATGAAAACGGCTTGCTCGACGGCAGGAGCCCGCCAGCGCATTGCTTTTTGAGAATTTGCGCTCGCAGCCCTCGAGGTCCTCGAGGCCCAGACCTTTGACATACAGAGCCAGGAAACAGACCTGGCACAGCCGGTTGTGCGCGTGCCCGTGGAAAGCCCCAACCAGGAAACGAAGACGTGCCTCCCTCGCTGCGGGGCCCAGGTCGCTCTTGTCACATGTGGTGCACATGTGGCAACCGATGTCGTAGCCAACGCCAAGATCGACACCGAAGACCTTGAGGAGGTGCTCGACCACGGCGAGAGGGTATTTAGAGCTGAACGGACAGCCCCATTAGCCAGCTTCGAGAGGCAGACAGAAAGGGTAAGGGACTTACAGCTCTCCACTCCGAAGCATGTCTACGACCACCAGCGCAAAGCCATGACGACAAAGACAGAGGAATATTCCTGTCTCGTCGAAAATTCCCCACATCTTCGCGGTGACCTCGTTCATCATGTTCTTCCACCGCTCTTTGCATGGGTTGTCCTCACCCTTTCCGATGAATTAACGACGGCACTCTGGAGGATAAGAGGGAGCTCACATTGTTCCTGTGGGCAAAACGTCGGCCAAACGCCGGCGTGCCCACCCTTCCACCTTTTCCCGAGACAGAGTAGCCGTCGCTGGCATCACGCGAGTCGTAACGCTCATTTGACTCCCCCGGGCCGTCGTCGTCAGGTCCGCGACGTAGCACTCTCTTCAGTGAGTCATTTCCATCCATGGTAACCAGCATGCTGAATAACAGCTGTTCCTCCCCTTCGAGTTTGTAGGTGCAGGCAGGACAGCAGTTTGCCATGCGCCACGTGGGAGCGTCTCGACCCAGGTACTTGTTAAGGCGGTTATCCATTTGGCGGCGAAGCTCAAGGTAGACGTCCAGCGCCACAGAAAAGTGCTGAAACAGCGTCGAGCGAAGTACAACCTATGCACGAGATGAGTACGCAAAAGCAGGATGAAGAGGCTGTCTTACCCCGTGTAGATCAGCGAGGGTCTTGGTAAAGGCGTAGATAGAGAATGGGGACAGCGTGCGTGGGCGACACGATAGAGGTCAAGGACGGGGAGCGTAAACACGACGCTTGGCGTCCACGGCGCATTCGGAACCAGTCCAAGCCTCAGCAGCGCCGCAGAGTATCCCCCGCAGCCCTTGGGCAGGACGAGGTTTCCTTTCGCTCCGCTGGGAGGGGTCAGACCGTTGCAGGAAATAGAGACTGAATAACGCACAAAAAAGATCCATGATAAGCACGGTGTACGTCTCAGGATCACCGCCGTCCTCCGTTCCTGATGTCGCGTCTCCACATGCTGCCGCAGCGCAATACCTGGAATATTCCCTAAGCATATCAGGCATCTGCTCGCGAAACGCCTCGTTTCGCCTTGTGTGCGGTCGCGCCGCGTTCGTGTATCCCCCTACATTTGGACCTGCCAGGTGTTAGAGATTGGAGTGTGCAGCGGCTTCTAGTACGTACCTCAAACGCTCAGTCTCCTCAATGATATCCTCGAGCGTTTCGTCGACGTGGTCCCCACCAGCGTTGCTAATCTGTGCCAGCGCGCTGCCGTCTAGGACGTTGTTCAGGGTGTGAACATTTTGAACGTCCGTAGGATCGAGGTCGTCCTCCTCTGCCATGTGTTGCAGCGTACGAATGTTCCGACGATTGGCATGAGACATGACTACAAGGCTGTCAGCCATGGACACGGACACAGCAGCTGTGTCTTACCCTCCCATTCCTCTCTGTGTCCTTATTCTTTCCTCTTGGTAGCGTGCCAATGCTTGGGGTCCCAATTTTAAATTTTGGACAGGTGCGGGCGTGTATGCGTTGGGGGCTGGACCAGCGCCACCGAGTACGTGCCAAGCACGAGAGCGACTCTTGAATTTGCGCATTTGTACGCGCCGAAGGTTGAGGACGAGGGCACGACCAGAGAGCAGACTCAGCAGAGTGCGAAAGGACTCGTTGATTCAGATTGCCACGTCTGAATCATGTGACAAACGGTCATGTGAATCGACCCCGTTTGATTGTTGATTCAGAATCACTGTTCAGATGGCCGCGACTGAATCATGTGACAAAACGGTCATGTGAATCGAGCCCGTTTCATCTTCACTGCCAACTGCCACCTCATCGCCTCAAAAACTTTACACGACGCGTCTTTTTCGCGTATATGTCAGGTAAGCCTCATTTCTGCCACTATGTGAAGGGATCCGACCCTGGAACCCGGAGCAGGCTGCAAAGAGATCCCTAGTGGAACTTGGCGCTAGTCATTTTTACGTGTATCTACGTGTCATACAGAACTCCAGCTAACGTTCCGAGCCCTAGGTTACATGCCACTACCGAGGCGCCGCTGAGGTCTAATAAGGAGTATTCTCCCTTTGACCTGGCTCTCGGGCTCATCATCCATCCACCGGTCGAGTTCGACGCGGAGCAGCAGCTCAAATGCTGTCTAGAACAGCAACAGCAGAGCCAGATGTACGAGGAGCCGGAGGAGATTATTGTTCCCGCCTTGTCTGCCTTAAATCTCGAAGGTACGTTCACTCTAGCGCTCAATCATTCCCTCGCCTTCCTCACGCCCACAGCCCCAAACTCGGCACATACAGCCCCAGAACCTGCCGCACAAGCCCCGGAACCTGCCACAAAGCCCCGATGTTGCACAAAACCCGTACAGAACGTCTGGCGGATTCGCACCTCTCAGCATCCC
>QVIE01000136.1:0-42781 GCA_013387415.1 Panellus pusillus | reverse complement strand
AAGCAAGCAACAGATTTTTTCGGCAAGTGTTGATTCATGTGGCCAAGTTCATCCAGCGACAATTGAGACCAGGATGGCGCATTGAGTCAAAATGACTTTGCTGGTTCCGCTCAGGGCAGCGTGAATTTCAACAACCATCGAAGAACCTGCGGACGTCTACAAACAAACAATCCGAGTAGGGGAGCGGAATGAGCTCGGCGTAAGTCTCATGTGTGCAGCCAGAACCGTAAGTCTCGTGCGTGCAGCCAGAACCGTAAGTACGAGACCTGCGCTCAAGAGAACAGAAACCGGGCTTGACCATCGTGAAAAGTGCTTAACTGCAAGCATGAAAAAGACTCGTCTTCATCGGTAGCACTCTTGGTTACCGACGTATGCTTGGCTTCCTTTCGTGCCCTCTGCGGCGAGTGCATGATTGGGATGAACAAGCACGCCGGACCTACGATGGTGACACCGTTAAAAAGGTCCGCGACGACGAGGATCGATATTTATTCAGAATCTTCTGGAGTCACGCGTGTTGTGCAAGGATTGGTGGTAGTAATACAAGATATCACTACAGCGATAAAAGCCTATTAACTTGGCCATCGTTGGTTGTTGCTGGACCGTTGTCGCCAGTGGTTGAGGACAGAGGCAAAAGGAAAACCTGTCTGCCAGTGCGTATGTACCAATCAGATTTGATCATGGGCAAGAAAGAAGCCTGTTCGGGAAGCAAATGCCCACAAAGAATTTGAGGTGATTTCATACAAATGTTATACACGCAAACAACTCCGAGAAGAATCATTCCAATATGCCGGTCATTCGATTATATCCACCCAACACTCCCTCTTGGTCGGAGATGTCAGGGTCCTCTTCATGGCCCTCAAAATACACCTGGACTCCGGACTGGGGTTCACCTGAACGCTGTTCAAACCACGGCGCAAAACAGTTGGATAGAAACATTTTACCGGTACGGTTAGGCCACCTCCGTTCCCGCTGCGTATCAAGCGGCTCCCCTCCTGCCATTTCCCGCAAAGCGAGGAGAGTATAATGGGCATCGTTGCCCGCATTATGCAAACGCGCGTCGTTCTCAGGGTTGGGAAGATATGTGTGGAAAACTTGTAGATGATTGCACATTTGGCCGAGACCACGCGTCCTGTCCGCTTCCCCAATCAAAGCAGCGAAGAGGATAGCGGTATCCACGACAAAAACGCCATTCTCAGGGGTCGTGTCGGGCAATTCGTAGATGGCTGAATCTACGGGTGCCTGAAGCCCCTTGAGAACTCTTTGACTGACATGAGCAAATGCCGTGACCGAAGCGGGAGGCTTACTTCATATCCTGGCTAGGGTCGTGGAAGACAAGAAATAGCGGGCGAGGCATGCCTGAGAAAAGATCTTTCAACTTGCGCTTCAGATCAGCTCTTGTGATTTCATGACTCTCGCCGAAGAGGTAGTGCTATCGGGACAAAGATGAAAGTGAGTGGCAAGTTGCACGGGCCGAGGAATCACCTCTCTGTTCTCAGGAACATATTGGCCATTCCGATACGAGCGAGCCTCCTTCAAAGTAAAGTGTCCGTGGTCCCTGATCTCCCGGGCATCTTCCCAGTGTACGGAACTGTAGCCGAATTCCAAGATGACAGAATGGTCGCGTTCCCACTCCTCAAAGTCCACAGCACACCAGCTGACGGCTTTTGAGGCCCAGATTTTCCGTGCGCGCTCGAACATTGAACGGCGGAGAGTCAAGTCTGTTTTCGAGCCTTTGAGACGTTTGTTGTTTTTATCGATTTTCTTTTGACATCTTGTCAGCAGAGCTGGCGCGGAAACCATCAAGTAGAGAACTTACCTTCACTGCCCCACGGAGTTCACCTCCATTGAGAAACTCGACTGGAGAAACTGCCGAGAAACTCGCAGGAGTGAGCAAGCATTCAGAGTATGGGAGCGGGATGAGATCTTTCGTCAACTTCATGGCCTTGAGCCAGTAGCGAACGTAGTCGACTTGCGCCGAAGAAAACAATAGACGAGATTCCCCGTCATGGAAGGTACCTACGGGGATGGTCAAAACGAATGGAGGTCGGGTCTCAAATACCCTGCCTTGGTACATCGTGATACCCGTCACTCCGGGCTTTGGATGTAGGGGATTGTCAGGGTGCACCAGGGCATCGTGAGCTCAATACGCGACACATGAACACGATCTGTTACCCTGCCAGATAGATCGAACTTACCCAGAACAGCTTTCAAAGGGTCTTTTTCATAGGGAGGGAGGACCTCTGGCCTACAGCGCGATGTCCAACACAAGGATGAGCGTCAAAGTAATCGTAGTTACCAAGAAAACCAAATGTCAGTATAACGATAGTAGCCTGTCACTATCGGGGCCATCGTCGCAACAGGCAAGCGGAACGCGGTCACGTGTCTAGACTCGTCACGAGCTCGCGGCGTCTGTCGATTTCATTTGCTTCAAAGGCGCGACAACGCGGCATGGAAGGATGCTGGAATAATTTATAATTGTGATTTGAATGTTACAGCCCTAGTCAACGCTCTCCCGGTGTCAGTAACGTCAGTAGCTCCCTGGTTTGCCAATCCCATTTCCCGCCCTTCGCTCGCGCCTCATTCAGCCTGCACTGTCACATTCTCGGCATCATCGCTTTCGCCCAGGTCAATCGTATCTTCACTCGGACGAATTTCCTCTTCCTCCGTCTCGCCACGCTCTCGTGCCGCAGCGGCCCGACGTATCGCCCGCTGACGCTTATGCACCCGAATCTCGCGTTTGATGTCATTGAGGTCGGGCGTGAGGTCGACCTTGGTACCCTCGTCCCAACGCGCGAGGGCCCACTGTCGCATATACACGCTAACCTGAGGAGGGGAGGAAGTATTAGTTCGGGCGCGAATGCGCGTAGGAGAGACAGTCATCGTACACACCTTCATATTGCGTTTGCCAGCATATTTCTTGTAGAAGTACTCGTGCCGTATCGGCTGTAATAGATAGCGCACCATATAATTGGCAACTGGCACCAGCTCGCTCTCCCTATACATCGAGTAGTGCGCGTGGTTAGGCGTCCACTTTTCCTCGCCGAGCGCAAGCCTGGCGAGCCACATTGCGGCGGCAGCGAGCAGCGACGGGGGCGCGGACATGAGGTGATGGTCTACGCAGCTGATCTCCGCGAGGTACTTTGCGACCGTGCGCGTCTGCACCTCAAAGTCGTCGACCTTGCTAATCCGGCGCAGAAAGTTGACAGGGGACGGGAAGCTCAAATTCCACTCGAGAGTGCGAAGGATGTGCTGTTCTGCCTGCAACATATCCGCCGCAGTATACGTGCCTTCGCACACCTGGATAAAGTTAAGGATGGCGGGAGACACAGTCTCCTCGAATTTCGAGGCAATGAGCATGGAGGCCATTCCGACGAGCTGGATTTTGGATGGTGATATGACACGCGCGGAGAGGAAGCGGTCGATGAGATTGGTGGTGAGGAAGAGGGTCTCTTGCGTGAGGCGGAAGCGCGCGTGGACTTGAAGGAGCCACTCAATGAGCATTCCGCGCATCTCCCAAGTGAGTTTCGGCTGGCTGGCCATGTATCTGGGGTTCGGCATCGTGTTGAGCTGCAAGAGCAGACGCGTAAGTGACGTAGAGGAGAAGCAGTGGATTCACGCACCTCTGTTTGTCTCAGGTACTGTTGGATGTCATGGACGTATTCGCTGGCCATCAAAGGGTCGTCATCGTTCGTGTCGAAATCGTCCCAAAGGGTACCGTTCGGATCGGCCTCCTCTTCAGCGTCTTCGTCTGCATAGACGAGGAGCTCCGTAGCAACCTCCTCCAACTCTTCCGGGCCGACAGAGGAAGTCCGTTGGCGCTTAGAACAAGGCTCATCACCCTCGTCAAGGTCCACCTCCTTCTCCCGCTGAACGACAGGGATCAAGGAACGCGTGCTGGACGACCGGCGATAATGCGATGCATCACCAGGTACACCACCCGCAGGGGGAGCGACGAATACAGACTGGCGCACGTTCTCATCGGCCGCAGGAACAGTACGAAGAGGCGCGCGCGCTGTTGACACCTTGTCGGTTGTGATCTGGGTCGATTTCTTCGGCAGACCGAGAATTTTGCGGCCCTGAGTACCCTTCCCCTTGTCGATGCCCCGATTCCGCATCTCGGTAACTTCGCGCAATGCCTCGCGTTTCCGCTTCGCACTGGACTGGCCCTCGTGTTCTTTACCAGATGTCACTACCGCATCGGTGGCAACGGTCGCGGCCTTCGAGGAGCCGATAGCAGTACCCGCTCGTCCGAGAGCTTTGGCGCGTGAACTAACTTGCGATGAGCGAACGTTCACGTTCTCGTTTTCGGGACCTGCTGTCGCGCGCACACGACGAATCTGGTGGACGAAAAACTGAGGGGAAACTGGAAAGACGCGAAGGGAACATCCGTACTGGAATTTTCGAAGCCATCCCGGACGGCAAGCAAGGAAAGTGTTGTGAAGAGAGGGAAGAAGGAGAGGAACAAGGCAAGAGCTCTTGCGCGTGATCGTGCATGTAAATATCGCCAAATCAACCACCACCTCGATATGGTAGTCCTGGTTCAGAACAATGCCCAGCTGCACCACCCATTTGAATTCATTTCTTATCCATCTTTTTGAGAAGTACAATCGGAGGACGGATCGACATCCTTTCAAAAAAACGCAATACTACATTGAGCACAAAGCTAAGTATATCAATCTTCTTGGTCCTCCTCGAGTACGCTGGGCTTCGATCAGCGCGCTGCCACGCCCAGGAGAAAGGCGACCCTCACCATTCTTCCGAGTTGACCTCCGCGGGTTGGTAGGTAGAGAACACGAACGAGGCGCCCACAAAACTCCCCGGATTGAATACATGGCAGCCTGTGTATGTCATTTTGTATCTATCGTATTTGTCCGCGACAACCAGCTGGATGCACGTTCGGATATGGGCAAGGACAAATGGATGGGCACTCACCGCTGTCGGCAAAGGATACAATCGGAGTGAATGGTCGTAATCAGACAGAGTGGCCTGGATGTTAACCGTCAACGGGCAAAGATGCCCTTGGTCGAGAATGGATTGCACCAGCTACACCTTTGATAAGCTCCCGGAGACATATCAGAGACAGGCAGTCCTCACAAATCGTTTCAAATCGTCGCTGCGAGCATCTGGCTTAACGCCAACGATATTTCTCAGCATCCGAGCCATCAAATCCTCTCGAAAGATGACAATCTCTTGATCAAAGAATTTGATTCTACAAGGGTTCGTTGCGAAGTGAACCTTGGGGATCTTCGACCTGAGACGGCCCACAAAGCTTGACAGAATGGGGCGTCGAGGTAACGTCGAGTTCATCGTGATGTCCAGAGGTCCTGGGACAAAAACAAAATGCGTTGATCGAGTGATTATTGGGTAGGAAGCAATCAAATCGGCCAAGGCATCGAAATTTTCTTGAATCCAGGTGAGTACAATCCACGTACATGAGAGATCGCGAACCCTGATATCTCTGAACATCGCGACCTTGACCGTGGTTTATTGAGCGGCTTGTGAAATTACCGCACAGAACAATCAGCTTCGGCACAAAGTGATTTTCGACACAGTTTTCAAACATCTTCTGAAGTCCGTACAGCGTCCTTGGGTGGTCCAGCCATACGTCGGAGAGGAAGAAGAAATTGAGATCTGAGAGCTCTTCGCGAACCCGGACAGATAGCTGCGACTGGAGATACGTAAGTCAGACACAACAGTAACAGGGGAATAACTTGCATCTTCCAGGAGTGAAGTGGCACCTTGGCCCAGAAAATCGATATGCCCATAGATCGACCTGGAATGGATGTTACAGTAAAAGCCCCTTGATTAGCTCGGTGCTCCCCACCTTGCCGTTTCTCGGGGTTCGCAAGGAGGTTGCCCGATGGCGATAATCTCAAGAGTTCCGTCTTCAGTATATTCGCCTTCAACAAGTGCGAAACATCCTTCAGTAAATAGACCGTCTCCTGGCTCGTCCTATTGCAACTTGCATTTCCCAGTCTGTCAGATAACAACTGAAAAAGACTGGACTAACAAGTTTCGAGAAATCCAGTTCGACGGTACCATCTGCATCTTCGATGCAAAGTTTGCCTTCTTTGGAATGAGCAAGCATCCCCAAAAGCAAGAAGCGGTCTCCAGCACGGCCTAAGAGTTGTTTAGTGGATTTGAGCTAGATAAATCTGAGGCTATCGCGAAAGAAGAAAAAGGAGACCGTACAGTCACTAAATGTTCTCTATCCCGTGAAGGCAGCGTGGACGGGGTGAAATGCTCGTTCCGCAGAACACATTGCTTAATGACGTTCAAGCGATCTCGCATTGCAAGTACCCGCGAGTCCGCTGAGCCGGACATGGTCAGAGGAGCGGATACTCTAGAAAAACTCAGTCGGGTAACGCGATGAAAATAACATGGAGTACTTTTCGAACGTCCCTCGTTCGGGAGACCAGTGCCACAGGGGCATTTCAAAAGCATCAATAATAAATAGATGACTTTCTGGATCAATCGCCTCCTTCTCTGCGTCTGTACGCTGGCCTTGATCTTGTAAAGACTCATACACGCGTTGTAGGACGTCAACAGACACTTTCATCGACGCGTCTAGGATAATTCAAGACAATAAACGTCGAGTGGAGGTAAAAAGACGCGCCATCCTGTTTATTGTACTCTCTCGCAAGGGTCTCAACAGAAGCCTCGACGTCAGCATCAGCGATTTCGTGACTATCGAGTATGGCTTCAATGAACTCGAGTGTGTCGGGTCCCAGTGAGTTACTATATTTCCTGAACACTTTGATGATGATCCTTTGGCGTGCATCGGCCATAGTCGCGTCGTGTCGCGTCGCTGGCTGCAGGCAGGAGACAAGAGTGATCGGTGTGATCATTGATCAGCGTGACTCGCGCGTTGTGCCGTCTGCCACTACAACCTCCTCTTCCTTGCGATCTGTCAAGGCCCGTATTGCGAGGCTCTGTTTCTTCATGAACTCCGCATTCAATCTGGACTGTGATGTAAGGCCAGGATCTGGGCTGGGTATCTTTGAATTGGGTCGGTCCCGCGACAGCTACTGCGTTGACCAAAGGAACCGATCTTCTGCCCCAGGTTCCTCCCTGTGGAATGTTCTGGACCTGTTGCGTCGCCTACAACATTCATATCCTCAAGTAGACATCAAATACGATACAGATGCTTCATCTACGACACCCATAATCTTACATATACGACCAGTGAGAGATATCTATCCTGAGTTGCCCTCCTCTGGTTGTGCTCACAATGCCCCTTCACGAGCATTTGGACCTGATTTTCTCTGGAAAGCAGCAGCGCCTGCACACTATTGTTCTGGGAAAGCTGCGTCTCGGAGACCCTCCAGTCACTCTACGATATAATTACATCGTATTATCATCTCCGGACGATGTCCTGAAGAGAGTATTTGTCAGTCGCACCTTCGGACCCACCTACCCGTTTCCCGAGGATGATCTGAGGGCTGACTTGCGCTATCCCGGCGTCTGGTTCAGTTTCCAAGAGGATGGGATGGGAGATGGCCTGAAGGGGGTTCAATCCGATGATCGCATGCATGAGGTCAAGCGCGTTATCATATCTCAGAAGGAACTGGATGGCGAACATCGGGACGCATTGAGTGAACTAGTCGAGTGTCCTGCCATGGACGGTGACATTTCCCGCGCGGTCGTCAAGGTACTTCTATCCCAGCCAGTTCTATTGTTCTGATGTGCTTGTCCCAGGTCCATGAAGGTATAACCCTATATTTCCACCCCTCTGGAACGAAGCAGGTGCCAATCCGGTTGGGACAAACTACCGCTCAAGACTTGACCATGGATTTGGGACCGCCTATCAGGGTTCACTACAAAGACGACGAGAGGATGACGATACATTCTACTAACACGGACGACAACCTGGAACCATCATGTCCGTTTCCACTCCCTGCGTTTCGCGACTGCAAACTGAATCACTCATAGATTTCTATAATTATTTCCAGCACGGTCTCGATTTTTGCTATCACCGACACACGTTGTTATCAAGATCGTCTTGCACTCAAACATCGTAAGTAAAGACTCCGAACTCTGGAATCACTCTCATTCCTTCGGAAAGCCTGGTTCGCCGTTGTTCCAACGGTACAAGCGATGTAACTGGGAAATAGAAGGCGAGCCGGAAGATGACGAAGATGGTTGGTCCGTTTTTCCAAGGAGTTTCTCATTACTCAATGCTTCGCAGATACCCCACCACGGAAACGTTTTTACGACAGGGCACGTATACATCTTAGCACAATTTTCCCGCATATGTTTGACTCTCCATGGCAGTTTGAAACGATAAGCCACTTTCTTTCACCGCGCGAGCCCCCACCTTCCATGCTACTGGACCGCACCGACGACGAGGAAGCCATGACGTTGCCCAATGCTACCACACGCCGTGCGACTATCTTGTTTTCTCATTGGTTAAAATCTCACCGGCCTTCAGTTCACGGGTACGATGGTATCATACTGGAGGTTTCGGAGTCGTCGCAAGTCGTTGCCGTGATGCTGTTTTGAATTGGCCTTGTATGAATGCGACCAGAACCTACTGTAGCAAGATAATGTACAATAATAACGAACTTTTGAAAAAATCATAAATCTACTCCACCCTCCTCGGTAGGAGCGATTGCAGGAGGTCCCGTGTCAGCTACGGCTGGTGAAATCGAAGGTTTGGAGGAGCCAGATCATAGTGGCTTCCAGCCGCGATCCCCATGTCCGCAAGAGCCATCTTGAGGATACTGATTCTTTCTGATTGAGAACCACTGGGCCAGGAAAATGAGCTCGCTACTGGGCGACGCGCGTCCAAGCACTGAATCGCATACATGACTGCTACGTTCTCGTCCAGCGCCTTGGTGATCTCAGGGTCTGCAGGTTCCTCGCCTGCCTTGATTGATGCAACGTATTGGCAGAGCATCTTTTGCGTTTCGTCCAGGCGTTGCAAGGAGTCTTGGAGACGCGAGATCTCTGGTTTGGGTCAATGAACGAGGCGCTAGGACATTTCTCTGGATTGGTTGCCTTCTGTGATCGTCTGCACGTCAAGCAGTCTAGCTTCTGCTAATGTGAAGGGTTGAGCGTAGCGCGGTTTATACTCCATGGTGGATGGTGCAGAGAGAAGTTACGGCACAACAAGTTTAGACATCTCCGGCTCTATGTTGATTCTACGAAATACATCTGGCCACACCTTTCTCAGTTCCTCCAAGTGGTTGACTACGGCAACGTTATCCTCTCCATCTTCTATGCGTTCTCTTCCGATTTCCTTTATTTTGCCGCCCTCGACATGTACCAACCCTCTTTCACAGAACCAGACGACGTTCCACCCCAGGGCGCGTGCAGCGTCTACGTTGACGCGGTTGTCGTCCACAAAATAGCATGTCGAGGGATCGCTGACATTCGCCTTCTCCATGGCTTGATGATAAAATTGAGGATCGGGCTTGCAACTGAAGTTTGGTTGCGTGTAGTCGCAGAATACGAGGCCGTCTATTTGATCGTCTAGATTGAGAATGCGCAGGACGCGCTCGGCATGCTTGGAATACATGAGAAAAGGCGACCGAGAGCCGGCGAGGTACCTACCATTTTGTACGCGTTCGTGAGGCCCCAGACGCGAGTCTTGGAGCGATCTATATCCTGCAATAGTTTCCTGAGAGCTGGGTCCGGCTTGATCAAGTCTTCAAGTGGTATGGATTGGTCGCATTTCTGATCAAAGTCGATAGGATCTGGAACGAAAAGGCGCTGAGAGGAGACACGGAGGGTCGACCATGGACAATCTACCAACGTCGTGGTGCAATATAAGACCGCGCAGTGCGAGGCCATATTTAGTGTAATACTGGGATGGGTTGAGCGACTTCCGGGAGAGCGAGGGGTCATAGAGGCTACCTGGAGATGCAAGGCGGAAGCTTCGTCGTCCCCGAGGCCAAGAGTGAGGAAATAGCTTCAAAGATATGTGTACTGCTACCAGGAAAGATGGGCCAATTGCTCACTCATGGATCTTCCTACCCATCACAGCCTAGAGTTGCGGTGTTAGCATATACACATCCAGCCAGTAATTTACTTGCACTTATGCCACTCTGAGCGCTGTACAGAGTGTTGTCTATATCTAAAAAGATGGTGGTAGGCGCCGTCATTGCAGTCAGTGTAGATCCGGGTAAATGGGTGTCGTAAGTAGGAGAAAGGAGTAAAGGTTGGCGATGGAGGTGGGGCTGAGAAAGTGCACGTTCGCTCGCGTAGATTGCGTGCCAATCATCGAGTCCATCAGATGCTATCAGATTCCATCACGGCAACATCCGGCTTTGGTGCTGTCTAGTTTTCTCACACTCAACTTTCCTGCCCTCAAGACTACTCGTACGCGAAATTTCACTCTTGCCGCTCTCTAACTCTGACTCCTTCCAGAATGGCCAGAAGCAAAGAACTCGTCCTCGGCGTCGGTCGCCTCTCCCGCTCTCAGGTTTTCGCCAAGCGCGGCCTCTACAAAGGCCTCAAAAAATCCGACAAGCCCGCGCGACCGAGACGCCTGCGACCGTCGAAAAAGCTGTCGGCGGCGACAAGAACGGTGGCAAGCGTCTCATTCCCACCTCAAAAGCGCCCCGCTTCTACCCCGCCGACGACGTCCGTGTCCCCAAGAAGAGCCGGAAGTCCCCAAACCCTCTCAGCTCCGCTCTTCCATCACCCCGGCACTGTCCTTATCCTTCTTGCCGGCGTTTCCGCGGCAAGCGTGTCGTGTTCCTGAAGCAGCTGGAGAGTGGGTTGCTGCTGGTCACCGGCCCGTTCAAGGTCAACGGTGTCCCTCTGCGACGGGTAAACCAGGCCTATGTTATTGCGACCACCACCAAGGTCGACCTTGAGGGCGTCAAGGTACGTTTTCCATCCGACTTTGGAGAGCTGATGTATATTTTTTCCAAGGTCGACGACAAAATTAACGACGCATACTTCGCTAAGGCCGCCACCAAGGGCCCGCGTTCTGCCGAGGCAGAGTTCTTCGAGGGCGGAAAGCCCAAGACGAAGGAGGCGTTCCCCGAGTCAAAGGCGGGGGATCAGAAGGAGATCGACAAGGCCATTCTCGCTTCGGTCAAGAAGACGGAGAACCTTGCTAAATACCTTGCTGCCAGCTGGGGTCTGTCGAAGGGACAATTCCCCATGAGCTGGTGTTCTGAGGGTTGGGGAGAGTACTATGCAATACATGCCTTTATGCCTATACGCGTATAGCCTTCTAAGAGTTGCAATGTGAACTTTCGTCGTCCTCGGTGGCATTGATTTCGTGTCGGACCAAATTGGAAAATTGATGCTTGCTGCTCGCACTGGACTTTTACCACGACGGATACCTCGATGTGCACATGCTCGCCAGCCCTCCAATAAACGTTTCTTCATACAGTCTCTCTGCGATGACTTCCTGGATCTAGCCATTGCGCTTCCATTTCCGCCCTCCGTTCCTTCTTATTCCGCGACTATCATACTTGTGACTGTCGCCTCAAGAGTCGCTCTCTTCCCACTGGCTCTATGGGTCCGTGGTCATCTCCAAGGGAATCCAGAATGCTTCATTAACCGACAGACAGGGCCGAAACAATCTGAGGCGCTTGGAGGATGTCGTGCTGCCCGAATTTGAGCGGTCGAAACCCATCGTTTCTCGACAAGTCCTGAACGACGTGAGACGGCTCACTATCAACAACAAGCAAGTGCAGGTCCAGGCTCTGCAGCAATTACATCTCAGGAGGACCAAAGAAAAGGTCAGCGAAGCAAGATTTTCGTACGCCTTGGCGCTGAACATTCCCTTGTAGCTTCAAGCGGAGCGAAGGCGCCTCCTTGCCGAACACAAATGCCACCCTTTTCTCGCCATGGTGATAGGTCCTGCGACCCAGCTCCCCGTCTTCGTCGTGATGAGTATGGTGTTCAATCGCCTTGCCCGCGACCCAACACCGTTCGACTCGGAGGCTTTCTTTACTCTTACCTCGTTGAACCACCCGGATCCAACGTGGACGATACCCATCATCCTGGGTATAGTCACTATGGCTAACGTTGAATCTAATCATTGGTTCATGAGCGCGGTTCAAAAGACCCGCATGGCGGAACGGGAACACCAGGCGGCGGCGGGGGTCGACGCGTCTCCCCAAATCTTATGAGGTCCGTGTTGAACGGGCTGTCTGTCGCGCGCATCATCTTGGCTTCCTTCAGTCCTGGGGTGAGTGACATACCTTTGGACTACCAGCTAGGGGAAGCTAAGAAATCTGACCAGAGCGTCGCGTTGTATTGGGTGACGTCTGCGACGTGCGGCCTTGTACAAACCTGGTTTCTGGACCGGTTTCCTTCTCCGCAAGGAACATCCACTATAAAGGCTCCCGAGTTCCCTGCCTCACAACCCGCACCTGCCGTCATTGATGGGCTAGCTAAAAAGCAGAAAAAGACGCGTCTATAGCGGTAAGTTCACGCCTCGATTGCGTTCGCGGAATGAAAATAAAAGTGGTTGCGAGGGACCCCTTGCCATTGCTTGAGGGCGCCCTGTGTGTTCTTCTTGATCTAATATGACCTCTCGATGCTTTTCGCTGTTACCTACACGCGCTCACTTCATTTCAGGTGAACGTCGGGCTGCAGCGCAAGCATACAAATGCAAAAGTATATGTATATAAATGTCAATGGAATACACTTCGTAGAATCTTTACATCATCCCATACCGCCCCATACGCCCCGTATCCGTCGTGCGAGCTGAATATCGCGCTGCATGATGGTCACACGTTTGGCATGAATAGCGCATAAATTCCTGTGCAATTGTCAGCAAGTAATCGCGTACAACTGGGAAAGGAAACGGACGCGTCTTCGAATAAATGAACTAGATATGCCTCGGTGGCCTCTTGGAGTGCCATGAGCGCGGAGCTCTGCCAGCGTAGAGCGGTGCCTGGCTCGTAGTTGTCATTCATGTCTGTGGTCATCTCGCTCGCGACTTCGCGAACCTAACACGCGTTTGTAAGCGGGAGATCGCCAGAAACGTTGGAAAGCAGACGCACCAGACGGGCAAAAGGAAGTTTCCTGAGCAAGAGGTCGGTGGACTTTTGGTATTTGCGGATTTCGCGTAAAGCGACCGTGCCAGGTCTGAAACGCTTCTTACGAGCTGGATGCAAACTTATGAAGAGATCTGTGGCCCAGGAGAGTGTGAGACACGTACCCGGAGGCTCGTTAGCGACAGATTTGCGAGGAGGATTGCCACCAGTACTTTTGCGGGCAGTCATTTTCGCTCTTTTAGCTGGAGTGGGGGGGTCTGAGCTGGTGGCAGCGGCCTTGCGCTTGGAACCAGACGCGACGCTGCGGACGACATCCTGTGCCATGGGTGGGGAGAAGAGACGAACAAACCACGCCCGATTTGGAAAGGCCTTTTGTGTCTCAAACCAAACAGCCGCCGCCATGCAAAAGCAGCAGAGAAGGATGACTGCCCCGGCTGCTTCTCTATATCCAGTAAGTTATGCATCCGTACCGTCTAATTTTCCCTGAAAATAAACTGGCCCAGCCAGAAGGAGGTTCCCAGCCGAGGAGCAGCAGCCGTCCTCCCTCTCCCCTGCGCAACACTTTCACCGGAATAGACCCAGAAGCGGCGGACGTAGACGACGATGACCGAGCGGATTGGATCCCTCGTTCCCCCTCTCCTTCGTCGTCTTCTGTGTCCCAGATGGCCGCCAGTCTCGCTCGGGGATAGGCAGTATAGTCAGCGGCATGGCCCCACGCTCTCCGAACATGATGCCGACGGACGCGGAGCTCGAGGCCGAGGCGGAAAGGGAACGGGATCGAAGTCGGCGTGAAGCCGAGCGTATTCTCACTCGAGAAGCAGAGGATCGCAGACTGGTCGAGGAACGTGTTCTAGCCATGATGGAGAGCACAAAGTCCTTGCCTCCCCCTCCCTCGCGCTCACAGTCCTTGGATCCCCCTTCACCATCTAACTCCCAGAAGGAATCTGGAGGCTGGTGGGCTGCCGCGAAGAACAGACTTACCCCAAACAAGGAGCTCACTCCTGCTCAGCAGGTCATCCAAGAGACCAAGGCGAGAGAAAAGGAAAAAAAGAATGGCAAGGGTAAGGAGAAAGAATGGCCAGCAAGTTCCTCAGCGAAATTTGCCAACCCAGCCTTCACGAACCTCATTCCCCCTCCGCAGCGACGTCCGGTCCCGATCCCATCTTCCCCTACCTCTCCGTCACCCACCCCTTCTCGTCCCCACAATACTAACATGCCGCCCAACCTTACACCGTCGCCTATGCGCCATGACGCGGCGTCTTCCTCTCCACGAGACAGAGAAAAGGAAGTTCCTCCCATGTACGCTCACTTTGACGAAACGACGGGCACGCTAGATGTACATGTCACCCTCCTCACCATCGCCAAGCGTTTTGAGAAACTTGAAAAGTGGACTGTTGGCCATGTGCGTGCGTTGGAGGAGAGAATGGGAGATGTTGAAAGATGGCTTGTCGACAAGGAGAACGAAAGGAGCAGTCGGTAGCAGAAGCTCAGGAGGACGGTGGGAACAAGGGAGAAGGCGAGGAGGCGCTGTCAGAGATCCGTGAAGGACTGCAGGAACTAACAAGCCGTGTTTCGTCCCTTGGACGTGAGATGGCGAAGCTAGCCACAGCACCATCTAATCTGTCCCAATCGACCCAAGCCCGGCATCCTGTTGAAACGCTACCTGGACCTTTAACTCCCTCATCCTCATTTGCTACTCCACGCTCTGTCTCCGGTGGATACACGGTTCGTGAATCTACCTCCCCTCCCATCGCTTCAACTGCTTCGAGTGGGGGCAAACCCTATCCCATCGGCGATTATGCTTCTCCACCCGAATCTGTGCTGGCCTCCCAGGACGTGTTCACCACTTCTCCATCATCGTCCATCCGTTCGCCTTCGAGATCACGACCCGTATCGGGTTTGCCATCTTCGGGACTAGGCACCAAGAGGGCAGATTCTTCTGGCCCAAGCACTCCAATCTCCACTTCATATTCCAACGCGTCGCTTTCTTCGTTGCAAGCCAAAGGTGACCTCCCGCTGCCGAAAGCATCCCCTAGAGGCGGTGGGCGTGGCAGCGTCAGTCCAACGCCAAGGAAGAGATATACTGTTGCTCTAGGAGGCTCGGTAGAGTCTGATTCCGAATCCGGTCCTGAACTAGGGACTGCTATGTTTTCGAGCTCAGAAGAGGATGACATGGGAGGTGATACGATTGGGAAATCTGCTGCAGCGAAACTTTCTTTAGGAATGCGGGCGCGTCGTCTGCCACCAAGTCGAAGGAGCCGCGGTTGCGAGCCCAGTCGGCATACGGCCTGTCTTCGATCTTGCAGGCAAGTCCGAACACCGCACCGCTCAGTACTAGTCGCGGGCCCTCGTCACACCCTCATGGACGATCCAAGTCAATTGATCGTTTCGGGACCGGGAATTTTGTGGATCCGCTGGTTTTGAGGAAACAGTCGAGTGGCAATCCGAAGGATCAGCCTGCGAAGGCTGCTGGGAATGGGAAGGTCCCCGTGGGGCAGCTTGTCGCTTTCTTCGATGGTGACCGGAAATGAAGTACTAACGAATCTAACGAAATCTCAAGACATTATAATGATATACCAGAGATCTTGCATATCCTTGTAATATTCTCCAGCCTTGAATTATACCTTTCCTGAAGACAATGTGTATGACCGAACTCGCGAACAATGCATCGATCACCGAGTATGCCCGTTACGGCGTGTCTTAAAATTCTCTTGAGACGGCATTGATGAGCGCTCACAGCTTACACTCAACTCCTTGTTGACAGCGGTGTCCGCCGCGCCCACCGCGCTTGTCACCGAGCCAGATAAAAGATGATTACTTGGTACACTGTAACCGACGGCTTTCTCCACACACTACGAATTTTGCGCCCAGAAGTTTGGTGGACGTTTCTGCTGGTTCTCACTGTCGCTTTCCTCTACCTCCTACGCACATATCTCATACCATGGGCCGTTGGGAAGCTATCCCGCCATATCCGAGTCCGGAGCATTAGCCTCCGTTCCATACGCGGCCTGTACGTTCGTGCAGGAGCCCATCTTTTACGAGCGGAGCGGATTAGCTGGACATGGTCCTGGGTGGACGGTTCGTGGCGCATGACTATTCAAGTCGACGGTCTCAACCTGGAAGTCGGGACCCCATCCCAGACGTCTATGAACCAACATAGTCGAGGCGTCAAACAGGCGCCGTCTCTGATAGCGCACCGTCTCTGGATGCTCTTCTCTGGTCTTTATTCGCTTCTAGATCCGTACCTGCGACCACTGGTCCGCAAGCATTTCGTAGGATTTCTACGCTTCTTCATCAACTGGGTACCAGGCATCAGCCAAGCGGTCGTCCTCGACTTCCACTCGCCTACGATTACTTTCGCTGATATCCCGGACGCCAAAATCGCCGCCAACACGATGAGCATCCGCACCGTCCTGGCGTTTACGCAGACAGAGAAAGCAGAAGAGATTGGGCGGCCAACCATACCTCCTTCGCTCTCCCGAACATCGCACAGAGTCACGGCTTGGAGACGTAGACTCACGAACAGCGTACAGCGATCTTGGGACCGTGCTTGGGGGCAAACGCATGGCTCTGCCACGGTAGATCTCAATTGAACGACATAATGGGCTCGGTGGCTTCTGGGAAGAAATTGTCTGGTATCTACAACTCTGGTGCCTCCCTCGCTCTCGTCTAAACAACCTTCCAGGAGAATCGGCCAGTTTCTTTACTCTCCCCGGCTCAATCGCCTTCAAAGCAGCCCTTGGGTTCAATCCTAGCGAGGGTCCATTGATCCTCACAGTGTCGATGTTTCGCTCGTTCTGGGCGACGCCCATGTTAATCTCCGTACCATCCTGACCTTGATAGACTCGTTGAAGCGCCCTCAAAAAGCAGACCACCATGACCTCCATCCGCTCCAGACCCGCGTCAGCGATCTCGTCTCTCCTCTCCTTTCGCCTACTTCCCCTGGCGTGGCCTTCACACCAGCATCCCCATCATCGCCTCGTTCCCCCTTTTTGAGTCCGTTCTCTGTGAGTTCTTCATTTCCCGCTTGAGTCATCATGTCTCATCATTTGTGGGTTCAAGGCACGTCGCCATGATCCCCCATGTGTCAAATTGAAGAAGAACGAAGATACGGTAATCTTTCCCTCCTTCAGCTTGTTACTTGGTTGCTTATCAGTCCCAGTCCTTGTTGGCCTTTTTGGCCAATGCTACTTTCCGTATGTCCAAGATCACCGCCATGGGAGAACAAAATGCAGCCAAGTACGAGGTGGTTGTGCACGATATCAATGCGAATGCCAGCATGAGCCGTTCAGACCGCAACTCCCTGCATCGCCGTTGGCTGGGCAATAGTACAACCAACGACCATCTGGATCCCAAGGGTATCGTTTTTGATTTTGCTACCCGGCAGATCAAAGTGGACAGGACCTCTCCCTTCAATCAGATTCGGTTGTTGGCGATCAAGTCAACCCATATCCATTCACTCGCCCTTCAATGGCCGCTTCATTGGCTGCATTCGTCTCCGTTCATCAGTGGTGACCCAAATGCCCCGTTCATCGCCGTTCGAGCCACTTTGGGGGCGATTGATTTAACGGAGCGTCTCGATTGCCTGGCAGGCTTACTTCGTGACCTACCTCGTGCTGCAAACAACGCCTCAGAAGTTTCTCCGACGACATCGCCCCAATTTTTGTCTGTACCTCGCCTGGCTTTCGAGATCGATTGTGGGGCGATATGTGCGCGGCTCATCGCTGGCAACAAGCCTGTGGACCCCTCTACTCTTGAACTGCGTACCGATGGTTTCATTGTCTCAATCGTATCGCGTTTTTCTCCGCGTATGCGTTCCTCGGAGGCTGCCTCTTACGCAGATCATCTACTTCACTTGGATGCCCGAGTTGCCGTGGTATTGAGGCCAGTCTTCCTACGCTCATCGTCGACCTGTTCTGGGTCTTTAGTTGCCCTGGAAGATCCGGTATTGCTTTCCATGGAGGCTTTGGAACTCATCGGGCAGGCTACAGCAGACGCTTCCATCAGTGATGATGGAAGGATTGCCGTTGTCGACTTGCCGTCCAGAGTGCTACAACTACATTGCACGACTGATGCACTCTGTGTGGAACTATGGCATCCTCTCGTTGTCGCCACTCTGACGAAAGTACTTTCGGCTTTGCCGGTCAAACGCGAGAATCCCAGACCCCATACGTCCTCCATTGTCGGACAATTGCCGCAGGGCGTTTTTTTGACGATATCTCTGGCTCGATGCGTGGCCCTTGTCACTGCACCGGATATCAACCCTGATGATACCATGGAATTGTGTCGCGGCTTCTCCATCCGTGCCAACGGCTTTTCATTCCAATACTGTTCACTTCGTTACAACCCGGATCGTCATTTTGAGTGGCGAAGCTCAAGCAGGCATCAGCTACGTCTTTCTCGGGAAACCTTATTGCCAGCAACTCTAGCTGCATCGAAGACCAGCAGCGCAGCTGTCGTGATTGGGGTCACTCTCCCGGACCTTGCGTTCCGCAGTGCTGTTTCTACCCAGTACGATGCTGACGACCCCCTGATTGCTGAACGGGATGCTCCCAGTCTTAAGGCGCAGGAGTTTTTGTGCTTTGAAAACTCCAATGCGCTGATATTCTTTTCCGGCGGGACATTTTGGCCCACGGTCACTGTTTCCGACAGCTGCGAAATGTCTTTCGCAATATCGTATGTTCGTGGGAACTTCCAACTCGCGCACGTGTACAGCGTACTCCTCGGCATGGCTACATTGAAGAAGCTGGCTCAAGCTCGACCGTCTCCGTCGAATCTCGTCCCCAAAGCCATCCCTCGCTCTGGATCCATGGTATTGAAATTCAATGCAGCTGTTCGAACCGTACAGGTATTTTGCACACTACCGAAAGAGCGTGCTGTCATTCGCCTCGATGCGGTTACCCTCCTGTCGTTACCGGAAACACCGCTGGTTTCAAAGTGGGACAAAGCGTTCGTCTGGGTCCGAGTCCCCATTGCCTCGAGCATGTGTGAAGCTGAGCTCTCTGAACATTGCTGGGAGGAATTTCTTTCTCTGCACCATTGGAGCGTAGCGTTTCCGGGTCATTCCATTGACATCGAAGCCGATAGTGCCAGGATCCGAATCCCTCACGGTTTCGTTCTGGCGGGCCTAATCCTCGATATCAGCCTTGTCATTAAGTCCGTCCGCCATTTGGTGCGAGTCTGTAATTCGGGCCAATATCTCGCCGTGCCGGAACCTGAAGCCGAAGGTCCCAAATCTGTTCCAAAGGTATCTCTGAATATACGGTCTTTATGTGCGGAAGCTGCCGACGACCCTCTGGAGAGCAAGCTGGCAGTCATATTCCGCACGGGACTGGATGCCGCGAAGAATCGAAAAGACCGTGAAGAGGCGTTCTTCGCAAAGGTAGAGAGTATCTTGACCTCCGAAACCTCTTCCCGCCATGGCGCGAGTCTCGACTATAATTTCGACGGAAATCATTCAGTATCGATCGAGGAGGCCCGTGATCGGCTTGATCAAGTTCACTCGGTCGATTGGGCCATGAGGCTCAATGTTGCCAAACGCAATCGCCTCACAAGCGAAGAAGCAACGGTACGGGAGCACCTAGGAGCGCATCCTGCGAAAGTGACCGGCTCAATCCCTAACCTCATCCCAGTAACCCCGAACCCATCAGATCCACCTCTCCTGCGACTTCTCTTCACCAATGTCACTTTGAACATCGGACCTCCCTCATTCCCTTTGAGTCATCTCCCGGTTTTCTGCACAAACAAGGAAAAGGCTTGCCACTCAATACTGAATTCTCTCTGCTGGTGCCGATGCATCTCAATTTTGCCCTTTCATCCTTGCGCGTGACCCTTCGGGATTATCCCCTGCCGTTGGTAGACATTCCAGCGCAGGACGATGGCACGCTGTTCGGTTTCGATTTCGATAGTGATCTGGTTGTCGCCGAGGAGATGGGCACCCATCTGTCGGTTGATTGGGTGGACTGCTCAGTCGTTCCGTCCGACTATGGTTTACCTGGCGCAGCACTCTTCTCTCTCTCCATTCCCAAGACAATCATGTCCGTGAAATCATACGCCAATCCGTTGATTTCGGTGACTGCTACCGCTGCTACGATTTTACTTGGGGTATGAGTTACGGTCCTGCTACTCAGGATCTCATGAGAGTCGTCGAGACCTTGACGAGCCGTCCGCAAGATTCATCCCCGGAATGGGTTTTTGGGACAAAGTAAGCGTTGTTTCTGTAGTCTGGTCATTTCTAATGGAATCTCAAGATGAGACTCATCTTCCACTGGACTGTCAGAGCCGAGTTTGCTGGCGAAATTCGCCTTCAGATGAAAGGTGCCTATGCCTTCGCTGATTTTTCCCATTTCAAACTCATTCTGTACAGGGCTGCGCGATCCCTATAACATCACTGGAGCAGGAGCAGGATTTGTCTTTGCCTGGCGAGGAAAGCCTAAACTGCTAATAGCCCAGCCAAATGATGACAACGAGCTCATCCAAGTTTTGAGCGAATCCATGGTCATTGCAATACCCGAGCAAGTCGTGTGCCCAGTTTTCTATTCGGGGTACTAATGAGTTCTCGCAAAGTTTTTCGCATCTCATACCCGACTCCAAGAAGACACCTCGGCCCGCTGAGACGGATAAGTCTTACCAGAAGATTTGCGCCAAGTTCGGATCCGGCATCCGCTTCGGGATAGGTTTTGTTCTAGAAAGATCCTGCGGAGACGAATGTACTTCTGGTTGCAGCGGGACACCTTACCGGAGGGAGTGCAGGCTGTACAATTTTTTACCGCATTACCAAGTCAAAATGGAAAAGAAGTCCCGAGTTCCGCAGAGAAAGGTGTGCGACTCCCAGTGGGCTATATTATTCAAATTGAATTTCGCACGCAGAGCCAGGAAGATTCTTTCAATGGTTTTCGTTCAGATTTTATACACATGTCTACTTCCTTGACATCGGCTCTAAATGGGAAGTCTGGCGCGGGTTTGAAATCCAGCAGCCTTCATCTGACTCCCCAAGCATTCACCCACTTTTGGTCATGGTGGGCGCTATATAATGGTGTCCTTACCCTGCCAATCCGTCAAGGAACGGCTTGGCCAAGTCGCCCGATCTCTCCAAAATTCGGCAGGCATTTGGCCACAATCAAATATCGCATCAAAGTGAAGGAGCTTTACGTCATGCATGCCTACATCGACGATTCGAGGGAAAGTGAGCGTACCTCTCCTTCCTGGCAAATTGTCCCTTTAACTAATTTGGTAGCTTGGGCCGACGGTGTAACTCCCTGGATAGGTGTCAAAGGTCTAATTGACGACTTCCAGGTCGACATGCATCAGCGGGAGGAAGAAGCAAGTGTTCCAGGGCTTCGCCCGGGTGTTCCCAAAGTGGTACGACGGAAGCCGTTCTGCGCCGTGGAGTTAGTCTTGAATGGTCTCGACTTGCGCACCTTGTTAGCTACTTTCGAAGATCCTTTGAAAGTCCGCGTCGGCGTGACTCTGCACCCCAAAGGAGTAACTATAGGACTCGTACAGACCTTCCTCCGACCTCCCCTTTCTCTCCTTGGATCGACGCAGACGATTACATCGAGCTCGATTGGACGCCTCCCTCGACACCGATTATTAATCTTTTACCCTTAGCAACATGCCCTCGCTTCGACTATTACAGGCGTTCTGAAAGTACTCGGCAACAAGTTGACTGCAGCAAATTTGGTTCAGAGATGACCCACACGTGCTTTCAGCATACAGGACCTTGTACGTACAGATTTTCGTAGTTAAATAATTTCATCGTTGCTGATCTTTCTTAGCTGTACTTCAAGTTCAAATTGACCTAGCTAGGGCGCGCGTGAAGGAGCTCAAGGATGTCATCAGGCGAAGGGAAATCGACAGCTTGCCGGTAAGTTATGTCAAGTTATGTCTGGACCCACGGAAACGGCTCATGAGCAACTGTTTACAGGCGGATGCGGATGCTGACCTGCGTGTGATGGAAAGGATGTTGGTGCTCCTCGAAGATTACATTGTCCTTCTCGAAGAAACAGAAGCCGGTTCACGACCCATCGATGATAACAATGAACACAACTATCACATTCCTTCTGACACTCTCTCTGAAGGGGAGTGGGCAGAATTCGATAACGTTTATCAAATACACTGCCCCAAGATATTCCTGGACACTGCCGTTCGAGACATAATGATGCAGTACTACTACTGCTCCAGGGCGCGCAGAGGAGTCGAATACCACATGGCAACACGGTGCGATCCAATGAGGTGCAATCGGTCTCGGTCCTGAATGTTTCTAGTGCTGTTAAATTCATCCGCGATCAAGCGGAAGATTCAAGCGTCATCTCTAAACGAGACAAGCATCGGTCTTTAGGGACTGCGCAGGCTGCGGCTCAAGCGCTGCGCAAGATTCTCAGTGGTCACGAGAGAAAATCGACGGACCATGAGCCCGTGCAAGACTCTGACATGGACATAAATCCTCTTGAGGGTTGGTTTGATGGCGTTTCTCTATCCAAGGGCCATTGCTGTCTTCTCTTGAAACCACAAATTGTTCTACGCACTGAAACTGCGTCCAAGCAGACCCTTGTTGTTGCTGCAGTGCAGGCGAAACTGCAGGCCTACGCCATCATGGACGACTCGAATGCCGATGATCCAATCAGCGGGAAAGTCATGTCTAGGTTACAATATACTCGTCTCTTCCTCGGACTCTCTCTGACAGCGTGCAGATCCTTCACCTCTCTTTCCGGACTGCAGACATTCTCGCCTGCCTCTAGCGATTATTCGGGCGATGGTTGTCTCCCTCTTGAAGTGCTCATCGACTTCAGATGCGAAAGTAATGATTTTGAGCGGCTCGTTCCCCGGACGGATGCAACATTCAATTACGACAAGTTCAATCGTCTTCGCCTGCGCAATAATGTCACATCCGTGATTGGGTCCAACCCAGATAAGGCTAGAGCCGGTCACCATAAGCATTTGCATGACCAAACTGTTCGTCTTGTTGGGAATCCCATGTCAGAATACTCTAATGCATTTTTAGGATCTCATCCGAGTTAACATACCCCAATTTACTGTCACAGCAAATAACCGGCATTTTGAGATCATTTCCGACACCGTTAACAAGCTTCTGTTGTTCTCGGACGCTGCTCACAAAACGCGCGTGAACAGACTAGAGACTCTGCTCTTTACTTACGACTTCAATGACCTCGAATCAGTCGCTAACGTTGTCACTGATCTCCAAAAGAATCTGCGAGATGCCATCGAGACCGAGCTCACGGCGGATGTATCACATCTATCAGTTGAGGCGGCCAAAGTGGAAATGCTTAAGCTCAAGGCCCACAAGATGGTGAAGGCAATCATAATTCATCCATATCTCTGGCTGAAATCATCCGTAGCTGCTTTCTGAGGAGCTGGGTGGACTCTTTGACTGCATCAAGCTGGCCCAAGACCAACGAGAAAATCAATCGGAACCAAATCCGCCCTTTTATTGCACACTTCGTCCTCCGAGATCTCGTGGAGGATGCTAGACGATCAGCGAGAGATGCTGGCCAAGCTGGTTGTCCAAAACATCGACTTCTTTTGGCTAAACCGTCAGGACAGCTCGACCGTAAACAACTTGACGGTCGGGAACCTCGAGGCATTCGATGGTGCACGTGATGCACAGTGGACGGAGATATTATCAAAGTACGATGAGCCTGCGAACCACCCGCTGCTCAAGGTACGCGCAAACGTCATCGTTTTTTGAAATGTGCATCTGAATCTTGACACAGAAAGGTGTGTTTGTCCAAGCAAACTGGTCCATATTGGCGCCTGTAGGCGGCATCACCATTTACGAGTTGTTTGAGCTGCATTTTCATCCTATGCGTCTTCAAATCGACGCCAAAGTCGGCCGTCGAATCATGGAATATGTGTGGCCAGCTCGAAGGAACCGTCAATCCACAATCACTGACGAGACCCCACCGAGCGTCGATAACTCTGCGGTTGCTACTCCAATTGTCGAACGTCCGGTATCCTCACCTCGATCGCCGCGATTGTTGTCGGAACCCGCACTTGCTCCTCCTATGAGACTGAGTTCTTCGCGCTCGTTCACTGATCTCCGCTCGGCCGCTTCACTGGCACCCTCTTCCCCTCCGCGTCTGCACCGGACGCGTTCGACCGATGCCCTTCGACAAGCTTCTCTACCGGCTACCCCATCTGAAGAGCCTCCGCGGAGGAAATCATCGAATAAGGCTGCTCAGATGAGAAAGAAGACGGGGGACGCGGCTGAAATGAAAACTCGGTCTTCACAAAAGAGTTTCGTTTTGGTGCGGATTTCGAGGTGAGATCCAACCGGTATTTCAACGCTGCCGATTTCTGAGATATTCATCGTCGCCAGTCTCAATCTATTGCTGAGCGTCATGAAGGAAGAGTCGTTTGTTTGCCGCGACGCACATATTCGAACGCGCGATCTTGAATACCGAAATCAGACTTGGAGTGTGAGTAGAACAGCGATGTTATAGCCTTCATCTCTAAATCGCTGTTTCAGTTCGAGGAGCTCGTCAGCCAGTTCATTCCTTCCAACATGAGTTGGAAAGGCTGGGTGAAGATAGCATTCCAACAACCTCTTGTTCCTGTTCTTCCTGTTGCACGAGAACTCATATCCAAGACGAAATGGATCGCCAACAAGGGAAACGCAAAAGACACGAATGTATTGACGAAAGCTCCCAGGGCTATCAAGTTACAACAAGACGACGACGAGGCAGAGGCAGACAAGTCGCAGAGTTCCTCCCACCAACGCTGGCGGAGGTCGCGAAAGCGGCCGGTCACACCAACAGGGCTGGTTTCCGGGGAAGCGCTGACCACTGAACTCGAGGTTCCAGGAACGGAACCGCCAAGCAGGAACCGGAGGCTGAACCTCTTTCAGCGACCAACCAAAATGACAGCGAGCAGCAGTCATAGCGGATCGACGGATTCGAGCAGAATGTAGCACTAGCACATCTATCGGCATGCATATATCTCCAGGACGTATACCCATAACTAGTAGTAGGTATTCTTATAAAATATTTTTAATCGGGCGGGCTGATCGGGGAGGGCGGGAAACATAAGGCCCGCGGGAAAAACATAAGCGAAGATAGATATGCGATCATTGTGATGGTGAAATTGGATCGTCGAGGGGCAAATTTGGGCTCTCTCCAACGCCATGCCCTCCGTGCGTGTGCGGCGAGGAAGCTCGTTTTCTCATCGTCCATTGACTGACATATTTCCTCCGACTCCCTCCGTCGCGAGTCCCGGACCTCCCGCCCTCACCCCCAACATCTCCCTTTCTCCTCGCGTCAGCCGCATACAAAGTCATATCGCCGCCAGCTCTCGGGGGCGCGCCTCCTCTGTTATCCGGTCTTTATCCCGAATTCTCTCGGTCGACCGTCGACGCACCACTCGGGCCACTCGTCTGTGCAGGCGGAAATTGTGGTCCGCTCGCGCGAGGATGGCGAGCCAGGGCTCATAGGGAGCGCGCTGAGTCTTTCGGACCACGGGGACTCCGTCGGAAACCCGGACTTAGACCACCACGACGACATTGTGGAGCACTTGGATGTGATTGACCCGCAGGTGGGGACCGTGTCGACCCTGACGAATGCGGCGAACGCGATTTTGTTGTCTGTCGTCCAATTCACTTGGCTTCACTGGCTCGAGCGCTGATTTCCACAAGCCCGCCGTTGTCGTGGTACTCGCGGAAACCGGTGGTGACTTTGTCGTCGCCCTCAATGGAGAACGTGAACGACCCTGAAGAAGGGCATAAAGACGACTTGGATCGGCACGTCGAAGACGTCTTGAATAATCCTTCAAAAATCAGACGGACGCTGAAAGGTGTCTGGACGTTCCTGAAAACTCGTGTGTTCGCGTCCTTTTATCACTCCTGTCAAGTACTGAAGCTACTGTAGCACTCGGAGTAAGCTCTATTCGTCTGCTGCTCTTCCGCCTTACATTTTAGCCCAGGTCATCGTCGGAATTTACGGCTTTGCTGTCGGTGCGTAGCCAAAAAGTACTGGAATGACCCTCTTTACAATAATGCCACATCAGTCTTCTGGGGCGCCGCGATCGTCTTCTTCCTCGCCAAATTCATCAACTTTCATAATTCAAACACGCAGGGATTCTGGGTTGAAGTGTCTTCGCAGGTCGAAAACGGTTTGCCATCTTTGTCTATCCACCACGATATTCAGACGTTGGTTAGGTCTGTTCACGGTTACTGGGGTCGGACTCATTCCGTCTCGCGTGCTGGATACATACAGAATATTTTGGATCTGGTACTACAAGCGGCGGACACGAGTCCTACGTGCCAAGGCTGGGCTTCCGGAGCTGTTCGACGTGGACGACCTACCTGACCCGGTGTACGATCCAAATTATGTCCATGTTCTGACGGAGAAGGAACAAAAAATTCTCCACCGACGTATGTGCATGTTTCCAACCAGAAATCGTGTGTGAATGACATTCGATTAGAACAAATCAAATTCCAGCGGCACCAGACCTGGTATCGGGCTCATGGAACTGAAACGCACCGCGTAGGCGTTTACTCTGTGCATGAACTTACGCGCTCAACGCTTTGTAGGCTTTCCCAATCAAGTGAGGACTTTCTGTCTTGGACTGCGTGCCCTGACGCCCCTTAGCACGGCCCTGCTGATATGTCTGTTGAACGACGGCAATTCAATCTTTCAGGTCATTTTATGTGGGACGATGTGGGGGCTTGATCGGTATTTAAATTCTCTCTCTGCGCTGTAGTACTCTAATTAATGAGTAACCTAGTTTCCAGCGCCCGGCATGGAGTACAGGGATACTCATCCCACTGAGCTTCCTGTGCGGGATATTTGCGGCGGTGTTTATTGGGGTGGGGGGAACCACACGAAGCGGAAGGAGCATGTGGAGGAGCGCTTGAGGGCGGCGCTTGAGATGAAGCAGCCGGTGGGGTATGGGGAGGTTGAGCCGCCGCAGGAGCCTGCGGAGAAGTTGGCTGGGCATGTTGGGAGGAGGATCCGGGAGGAGGAGGAGGAGGAGGAGGAGGACGCGGAGACGGCCCTGGATGAGAGGATGGTGGTGCCTCGTGCGGATGAAACCGGGACTGTGTAATATGTATAGTATCTAGTCTACTAGGGACCGTCTGACGCCGGTCTGGACCTTGCTAGGTCTCATCCCATTAGGCATACTTCAAGTGAATGTTCATATTGTATCATAAGAAATACAGTCAATGTTTTTTTCATAGTTGGCTGCATTTTAATTTATCTTGTCTTTCCACATTTCAACACCCCCGTTCCTCGAAAACAAGAAACGAGCGATGAAGCAGTCGCAAACTTGATCGAGGTAAAGGGTGTGGCATGAGTGCAACAAGAAACAAGAAACAAAAAAGCCCCACACCAATGTCTGCACCAACAAGCACAGCGACCTGAACCCCCAAAACATCCCGCGCAGGTACAGCCTATCGATCCGCACCACGGGGAGGCTTGCTTTCGCCGCGACATCGATCGAATTAAGCTCATGCCATCGCGCGGCGTCAGGTGGGGCTTGACGGCTTGGACGAGAGCGGTTCTGATTGTTGTTATTGTTGTCCGACACTCCGTGTGCCGGAGAGAGGGGAGAACGCACCAGGCACAGAGCACTTCGAACATGTCATCGCCCAGGACAGCGAGCAGTAGTGCAAGGAGGTAGGTTGTAAGATCGGCGTAGACTTCTGGGAGCTCGAAGGGGCAGTCGAAGCCTCGAAGGAGTTCTTCAATCCAAAGTGGGGCTCCGAGTCAAAGCGCTGATGAGGGCGAGGAGACGATTGCGGTCGGGGTCGGACGGTCTTTGGGGTATCGGGGTGTGCTGTCCTAGGTACGTTCGACGATGAGTAAGTAGAAAGAGGAGCACGAACCGTGCCGGAATAAATTCGCCGCGGATTTGACCTGGGTGCTTTTGGATGGCGGCGGTACGTGAACGGGAGCATCACCGGAAAGGAAAACAAGCTCTACGGGACATTTTCGGCGTTCGCCAAGGAAGTTCGCGAGTTTACAAATGCGCTTCGTTGGTGTTTGAACTCGGCGATTGGGGGTGAGCGGGGAAAAACAAAGGCGAGAGCGGGGTCTGCGGAATGACTGCTTCCGGCGCAACGTCGACCGTAGGAAGGGAAGTTGTACTTTTACGCTACGCCGAGCTCAGAGTATTTGGACATGTGTGTTTGATGCAGATTTCGGTTAAGTTTCCAAGAGCGAAGAGCCCCTAGTATTTGGTTGTGTGTGTGCAACGGTTCGGAAGAAAACGGGAGTGAGTTGTGTGAACATATTTGTTTTTTACAGATTTCGGGTGGTCAATTGTCGGGGAGGGGGACCTTGTCTAGCAAGGTTACATAAATGATCGAGGACAAGAAAACTAAGAGCCTGTTCGGATGCACAATCGATTGTCGATTGTCGATTGTGCTTCCTTTTTCGGCGTCCTCGATTTGGCCATCAAACAGCGGTTGCCAACGATACGTACAAGTTGCTCAAGCAGATGAAATCCTTTAGTTCGATCTGCTCTTGGTTCAGTAGATGCATTCCGATTTGGCACACAATTCCAGAAGTACTTCCATCTCCATCTTTCATTTTATCTCTGAGTGTTCTCGTGCTAGTCACCGACCAACTTCAACCAGACAAAAGAGCGAACTTGTAGAGGGTGATGATACTTTGATCCGAAAGGCCCGAGAGCTGCCGATGATATCGAATCAAACGGAGCTGTGCGGCGACTGGAAATTGGGCATCTGCCGATGTGCCGGAGCCCCTTTTGACAGAGCCAAGGCAAGGCAGAGACATAGAGTCACGAGTACATATCGACGGTGTTCATATGGTTGAATGAAAAAAGAAGAGTGCTTGACCCGGTGATGGTGGCAATCACAGACGGGGTTGTTTGAGAGGAACGTGGGCGGCAAACGTATCGTGATTCACGTTGTCGAACGAATATATCAAATTCAGCAGACCCGTTAGATGGAAACGGAGATGATATAATAACGATTTTGTTCAGGTTCAGAAGGATGAAACCCTTTCTGCTCTCTCTCTGAGCGCTGAGTCTTGAATGAATCACTTTCACAGTTCAACTTCGGTCTAGGGTTTTCAAACGGACACGCTATTAAAATGGCCTGAATATGTGCTTCAGGCCATTTGTACATCGTGTCCGTACTAGAGCTCCATGATAGCAATCAGCGGCGGCAGACCTATGCTGTTCCTCTCAGGTTTGACGCATGTCCAGTTTCTCCATGGATGAAAGTTGCCCCAATAGTCAGAGCTGAGAGAGCATCGTTAGGAAGGTCGAAGGCGGGACGTTGCTGCATTGACCACGTCTCGCGAGATCATAAAGATAGCTTGGAAACCTCCGTCTCTCTCAACAAGTCAACAATACTGAGGCAAAGTGTCAGACAATGCAATTTCGTCGCAAGTGGACCTTGGCCGCCGCTCCGGATAGGAAAGTACGTGACGGACCGCTTGCATTCAATTGTTTGAAACCTGGAAGAACAATTCAACCATCCCGTGTGAGAACGGAGCTAGCTGTCGCCGGATTGTTACAGATTGGAATGACCGTGCATTGCTTACTGGAGCTTGAAAGCTATTTAAGAGCAGCGTCGCGTTGAATTGTCTCTCCATTCTGCGATGCAAATTCTCATTGCCTTCCTCGCTTCATTTATCGCTTTCGCTTCAGCTAATGTAGGCCCTGTTTCCTGCTCTTCTGTGTTGCACACTCAAAGACGCCTATAGCCTGTCGTCGGTGTATGGCCACGTTATTCATTCATCAACCTGATCGAGAAACTGATTGGGCGCGATCCAGGGCCCACACTGCGACATTGCGCCGTTCCTCAACTGCACCGGCGGTATTGACCAGCAGGTCGTGTGTCAAGAAAACTTCACCTGGAAATGTTTATACAGTGGAGCGCCTCCAGTCATTTCTGACCCCACGTGCGCGGCGCAGTGTGTCTGCGAAATCCCTTGCCCTTGATACTTTACACTCCGTGCATATTTTCTGTGCCACGAGCATGCCGACGGAGAGAATTAATCGGTGTACTTGCTGAAGATCATCTGTCTTTATTGTTTGCATAACTACAATGCAGTTCCCACCATTCAACCTGAGAGTCGAGACTAATTCGAATGTCATTTTGCAACTAGTGAAGTTACCTCAGAATTTCGGTTTGGACATGAAGCTAGGGTGATTGGCTAACTCTCACCCACCCTCCTTAAACTTTCCCATGAAAGTGGATGGCTGGTTCCTTGACCCGTGGGGCGTGTCGTCCCTTATGCACAGAGCACAGAGGAAATCAGTGTGTCGGCTAATTCGGAACCCATTCTTACTTTCCGACCAAGATTCATGCACATTTTTCAACTCGTTTTGGCTGTACTGTACAAGTCTCTTGCGGAGCCGGCACGGTTACTTGTATCCGACTGATCCGATCCGGGGAACGCGCGGTTTACTCTTACCTGTTCTCACCAATACCACGGTGACACGGCATCTGTCCTTCATTACACGTTCATTCTCATCGGATTTCGGGTGTTGGAACTACAGAAACACGATTTTGCCGCAGACAGTAAGATATTCTGTAGGCCCGCCTTCCCATGTCATGACTTCTCAGCCTCGGTACCGGGGGATGTGAGAAGCCCATCTGGCCAGGGTTCACATAGATGCGCATAGAAGCCGAATCTTTAAATTGAAGCAGTGTCGGCCACTGTTGCCGTATGGTTTCATGTAAAAATGAATCCCGTAGGTCCCCACCTTACCTTGAGCCACATTTAAGGACAGAGCGACCTGAGATTTTCGTCTCATAGCCCAATGCAACCTCTGGCCGCCGTCCTCGCTTTTTTCATCGCCCTTGCGGCTACTACCGTACGTTCCGAATATACCATTTGTTTCCTACTCATGACCCTCGCAGCCCGTCACTGATATGACCGCGCGCCAAATAGTGTGTCGTCTGCTGAAATGATACTCATCGCGCTAATTGGCCCGCGACTCAGGGTCCGCCTCTCTGCGGCCTCGCTCCGTTTTTGAACTGCGAGGGTGGAATCGGGCAACAAAATGCATGTCAAGACTATCCCTGGACATGTTCGGAAACTGGGGTGCCCCCCCAATATTTCCAACGTCGCTTGCGCGGCCCAGTGTGTTTGCGAGGTTCCTTGCCCCGCGTTTTAATTGATGCTCCTACTGGCGGATGAGATTGGATGTTTCATTTGGTGACTCGATGCCCGCCTTATGTTCCGCACAGAGCTGTAATATTTTCGAACCGTCTTGCCACTTAGAACAAAGTATTCCCCATCGGCGTCGTGCCCAGCTTGTATCTCGAGTTTCATGTTCATTTCAATTAGCGCCAACTGCTCTCCGGGGACAGTCGCAATGTCATGCCGTCTTTCGCTCCATTCAAGGAACCAACAAACGTCTTCCCGCTGTGTTACACATCAGTGTAAATACCGCAATGAATATTATGAACATGTGGGGATCCGAAATCAATTCAGACGTAAAGTCATTCTGGTTCTCAATGGGCTAGTCCGCGGTAAGACCGAGAGAGACTATAGTGTTGCTTGATATATTTTTCGAATTGAACCGTACGGAATTATTGGCACTGGTCGTTTCAGAACTGTTTAAACACAATTCGAATGTTTGTGTGCATTTCCGTCATTGGCGTTGCACGCATATAAAGGCCAGTTGGCGCCAAGGTAACTTCATTCAGACAATGTTCGCCCGGTTCATCTCCAGCGCTCTTCTTCTTCTCGCCGTTACCAACGGCGCCGTGGCCATAGTATGTGAGTATATTGGCTTCAAGTTCTGTTTGAACACACTGAGGCGCCTTTCGAATAGGTGGCAACCCGCCTGTGCGTGTTCTCAGTCCGCGGGATTCAATGCCATTGACACCTGACGCATAATTAGCTGCCCGCATGCCCCTCATTTGCGCCTTGCGTGAGTCTTTTTGCGTTCCTGTGGATATCAGTACATTGAGCTCACTTGGCTTGCAGCCACCGTGTATGACTTCGACTCGTACCACTTATGTCGATACTCATTAACCCTTGCCGTTTCAACAGGCGCCAGCAACGAGTTTTGCTGCCAAACGCTTGGAAGCAAGTAAGTGTGATTCCTCTGACTCTGCGAATGACGTTTTTTTTTGAAAAATTGACGGTGGTTCAAGATGTGTTGTTTCAGGTGGATTCTGCCCCAGAATCGGAGAGAGCGATTGAAGAAATTGAAGGGTTGGACTGTGGACATGTATATGGGAGATAATTCTAATCCTGATGTACAAACATGTTACTTCTTTGCCTTCCGTGGCCAATTCCAAGCGCGCTCGCAGCCACGGAGTCATTGTTGTCAAGTCTCACTTGGTGGATCTGGGAATCCCGAGAGTGTAATCCTGATGCACCACACATGTCATATCTTTCGCTTCCTTGGCAGTTTCATGCAAGCTCGCAGCGACTTGTTGCTGTCAAGTGTCAGTTCGTGGAATTGGGAATCCTGAGAAAAGTGAAATGAGTGTAGATTCCAGCGCAGTACTTATAAGGGGCTCCAACGATTCTCCGTTTTTCGTGATGTGCGATCTACACGCTGAAAGACCTGCCTTGCATAACTCCTGGAGAGCGACTGACTGAACACAGTGCAAGACATCATGACGCCTTTGTGGTCGGTCATTGGATTAACACACGGTGCACTCATCCGGAGATGCCGATTCTTTTCCCATTGCCGAGCCTTGTCGAGCAGAGTTGTTGGTTAAGCTGCAGAAACACCACTTCGGATCGTAATTCATACATATGTTGATGATAGCATCCGGAAATGCCGAGATAGCCCAGGACATTGGACTGACACTGTATAATTCAGCGCTGTCCGCTGCGTTGGAATTCTCTTCCCTCCCCGCTGCCAGCTGAGGCTGGCTGCTGAGCTCCATCGCGTCCTTTTGCTGCCATGCCTGACAACGTTGGCACAAAGTGTGGGTGCGGCCTTTCGCTTGTCAATCCAGGGTCGTGAAGCATTCTCTCTTGAATAGTGTAAGATATCTGGCTGTGTGTTGTGTAACTACCGAACCACTGAAGCTTGGCGCTCAGGATACGCTACCTATCGAGTAAGCGGATACAGGCAAAGTTCAAACGTCGAGTGATCAACTTGAAGTTGAGTATCGCTGAGTTGAATTTCAGCCGCGCCGCTGTTTGCTCCGCACGTGATCGCAGCTATGTAACTATCCGTCGATCATCGGATCATTCTCACCGCCGTTTCTTTTTGCCCACGCAGCCGCCCATCCCGTCAGCAGGCGCAACGACGACTGCACGTCAGGGAGGCAGGGACGTGCGCCAATCGAACATAAATCTTGCGCTGCGCTATTGCTTTGGCCATTTCTCCGCTCAACTAGTACTGGACCAGCGCTGAGGATTACAGACAAGACAAAATGAAACACTTGCCGCAGAGAGTAGCGACCCATAGCCCATAGTGCCCTTCTAGTTTCCACCATCTACGAATCATACCCAAACTTCAACAGCCCACGCGGGTATTCGTGGTACGTCCCGGCCCCTTGCCTCTAATCCGCGCCTAGGAATTTGGCATTTAGTCCCCAGACGAAGACCCGCTCCTTCCTGTCCCCCGGGAGCCTCGCTCGAGATTTCAACGTCTCGACGTGCACGCGGCTCGAGATCGATCGAGCCCGGCTCGAGCTCGCTGTACATGATTCAGTATCTACGTATGTACACTCTGGTATCTACTGCTGGATCGAGCCGCTCGAGCCCAGCTTCAAATGACTATCCTTCCCACCATCTCGAGCGCGGCTCGATCAATCTTTTCGAGCCCAGAACTTGTCGAACTCACCCCGCTCGAGTGAATCGAGCTGCTCGAGCCCAGAGTCTGGGATGATCTGTTGATTCTGAAAAACTGATCATCATGATGAAAATGAGATATACTGAACTCGAGCACAGCTCGAGCAAATCGAACCTCTCGATCTATACAATCTGACAGAGAACTTGTCACCCGGCAGTCATTGTAGAGAAAAATCCACATTACAAGGAGTCCACATACCTCTTCTCAAAGACGTGGGCTCGCGTCGTGGATGCAAGGAGGTGGTCCATAAGGATTGTCGATGTTGAGAGTGACAGCTCGGGTGGCATCCGGGCTGACCTGTTCACTCGAGATTCTCTGCCTAAAGATTTTCGTGTGGACAGGTCAGCCCGGGTGACATCCGGGCTGTAGCGGCGGCACTTGGCGATGGAAGTGTTCTGTGTCGCGGGACTCGTAGATGATGGACGCGATGCTGGTGGGGTGGTGGTGGTCAGAAAGAAAGAGTGATGTGTGACACTGTCATGTGTCGTTACTCTTGGCGGACAAGCATAGACAATACGTTGCACAATACTGTACTATTTCGACCGGATGTTCACGGCTTGTGACCTGTGACCACTGAAGTTCACTTTTGATCAGTTCAAATTACTATATATGGAAGGCCGGCGAAGCCGGCACGCAAAATTTGATGGTATCATTGCCATATTTGGGTTTGGCAAGGGCGGTGACCTGTGACCTTTAAAAGATTTGTTCAGTTCAGCAAGGACCGGTGATTATAGGGTTCGAGGTCGGATCCGGCTGTCCGGACAAGAAACTCAGATCTCCGACCTACCTAGGTTCGCGATCCGGACAAAATTGTCCCCCGAGTCGACTATGTTTGTTCGACCAGTCCGGAGTCCGGACAAGCGGCTTCCCGGCCGCGAGCTCGGATCGCAGTCCGGACAAGCACCGCGGGTCCAGTTGGGATGGGTGGGACAATAGAAAGGCACCTCAAATGGTCAATCGCAAATGATGGGACCCATTCTTGATGTGGCCCGCGGGTGGCTCGAATAATGAACGACAATGGCTTGGACAACGTTGATAATATTCCTTGATATTCTCATTTTTCACTGTACATCTCTACAACATTTTCAACCCCATTACCAGTATCTCTATAGATCTGGACGAAGACGACGACGTAGACTCGTAGGAATGTTTATTAGGGCTATAGGATTTTTTTAGCGATTTTTAGCGATTTTTTGGCGATTTTTTGAGGTTGGAGCACGATCCGGACAAGAAATTGCCAAAATTTGAGGGTCCGAACAGCGGTCCGGACAAGCAACTCAGCGGCTCATGGGCCCGAGTCCGGACAAGAAGTCGGGGAGGGGGTTTTTCGGATCCGACCTCGAACCCGATAATCACCGGTCCTGTTCAGCAGGTGCTGTGACCTGTGACTGAACATGCGGTCGTAATAGTACAGTAGTAACCTGGACACGCGTGACATGACTTGTCACTCTTTTGTTCTTTCGTCTGGACCAGGACCGGGTTAATACCGTAGAAGGTAGGATTCTGAGTTCCGGAATTTTAAATTTTTGTCCGGACTGGACGAATTTGCGGCTTGGCTTTTTTGTCCGGACCAGACATCAGACGGTTGAAATTTTTCATTTTTTTGTCCGGACCACACATCAAAGGTCAAAAAATCCGCAAAAAATCAGACAAATTCCCTAAAAATCATATAAATTCGCCCGAGACACTATCCAACAAGTAGTCGTCAACGCCGTCATCCTCTTCAACATCCAAGAGGTTAATATTACCCTGTGCCATCTTTCGGACAGTATTTAAACCCGTAAAATTCAATAATATTCTCTGCCACTCGGTGGCTCATGCGCTACTAGTTGGCTACTAGTCAGTGGCTCAGTACTGCTATTACCTAATTGAGCAGACAATGAGCAGAATTTGAGTAGCACGGGATCGTGTTGTGGCTCCAATTGTATATAGTGTTTTTCTGGCTCCGGCTTAGGCCGCCAAGCCGGCCAAGCCAAGCCCGGCTTGACCAAGCCAAGCCGAGCCTAAGCCGGACATGACCCCCGGCTTACGGCTTCGGCTTGAGGTCTGTCAAGCCGTAAGCCGGGGCCTCAAGCCGGGGCTTTTGACTACCCCTTTCTTTGCTATATCAGGCTATTTTTGCTAGCCATTGCTGCCTGCAATTCATCACTGAGAGTTAGAAATTTCTGTTATGAAACAATGAGGTCTCCGAGTCAAACTTGAACCATCATTTTGAGCTGATTGATGGACATCACTGATAGCAACAGTTCTGTTGGAGTGTTGTTTCTGTGTTTAAGACAATGAAAATTGGTTCTGAGTTGAATTTGAGTACATATACATTCTACATGTGGACAGAAAAGGTGTCAAGTCGACCCAATGTAAGATATAAACAAGATAAAAAATGCCTGTACCAAGCCGGGGCTTAAGCCAAAGCCAAGCCAAAGCCGGCCGTCCCTTACGGCTTCGGCTTCGGCTTCAACATCCTGAAGCCGGAGCCGGGTCAAGCCAAGCCCAAGCCCCGGCTTTCAGGCCAAGCCGGAGCCGGGAAAACACTAATTGTATATGCACAGGTAGTATGTATTGTACTATGAATTACCTATGAAGTCGAACAATGCATGTCAAAAATTGTCCGACTTCGTATCCGACCTATTCCCGACCGAAATGTTCTGTCCGGACCAAGAATCCGAGGCCCGGATGCTGAGGACTGATTTTGTCCGGACTGGAATCACAGGTCGGGTCAGATTTCAAAAATTTTGTCCGGATTTTTGAATCTTACCTCCCTGCGGTATTAACCCGGGTCCTTCTGGACCACCACGACCAGGGCAACCAACACGCCGTCGTGCTCCTACAACCTGTCTCCAATCCCATCAAACCGACTTCTTGGACTCTCCCATGAGTCCCATCTACTCCAGGACACTCACACTTTGCCTGGGTGTCGGTCACCGTGTCCTGGACTCTGGAATGGAGTGGAGAGCCTAAGAAGCCGCTCTGATTGCCACTCGAGGACTTCAAAGGACTCTTACAGCGGCGGCAAGAAACCTCTGTGATCGAGCAGCTCGGAGTTCCTACTCTCATGCACACGGTGCGTCGTCGGTGCTTCTTTGTTTTTTGGATTTCACGGCACTGATGAGATTGACAGGATGGACTCTCGAGCAGCTCAATCCATGGGCGGGGGATGGATTGCCAGCATCGGGTTGTTTGATCGAGCCATTGATTGGGCTGCTCGAGAGGAAGGGCGGCGACGATGGCTTGATCGGCTCGAGGCTGAGCCTCGAGGGGCCAGTGAGAGGCAGGGCGGTGTCACGCGTGGCTCGATTGGCTCGAGCCATTGAGAGGCAGGGCGACGATGATGGCTCGATTGGCTCGAGCCAGTAGCATATGCATGAAATAAGTACATTGTAAATATGCAGATTGAAAATATAGGGTGAGCTCGAGACGGGCTCGATCGAACTCGAGTCTCGTGCACGTTGAGACGATGGGGGCTCGAGCGAGCCTGAGCTGGATTCATCTCCTTCTCCCGCCTATCCTCGTTTCAGGCTTTCCCATCGCCGTCCCCGCCGAAGTCCCCCGTGTAATCTCCCACACCGACGCTGCGGCACCCACCGCCGCCACCTCCGCGCCCCTTTGATCCACTCGCCCACCCTTTCTTCGTCGCACCCCCTTTTCATTGCCCACATAAGTCATGACCTGAAGTTTTTCTAGTTTCTGCGCATGGCAGAACTTACTTGTGTCCGGTTCCACTTCAGGTATTGCGGGTATGATAATTGGAAATTGAAGGTCTGTATAGGGCTCCAACCGTTTCCGTTTTAAACTGTTTTAAACGGTTTATAAACGGTATTTCGAACCGTTTAGTTTGACAGGTTACTCAAACGGTAAATGGTAAATGGCTGTAAACGGTTCTTCCTGGCTCAATTGGTGGGTGCAGACCCTTCTGAATACGATCAACCATGTTCCAAATACCCTCTAGCAAGGCAATCTGCACTCTCCGATGGACAGAAGCCAGCCAATAGCCAAAATGAGACATAAACGGTATTAAATGGTTTGCTTACATAATCGTTTAGTTTAAGGGTCCCGGTAAACGAAAACTAAACGGTTGGAGCCCTAGGTCTGTACCGTCGGCGCCCCCCACAGTGAGCGAAAGTGATCGTCGCGGACCGTCTGACGATAGTTTTGGTCAACTTTCTGGTCGTCAAGACAACCTCTGCACTCGGCGACTACGCCTGCTTGTACCACGTAAGCACTCGCACTCCGATATACACAAGGTTTGAAGTGCTTGAATAGCATACAATAAACCATGCTAGTACGTCTCACGTTAACCAATAGACAGGGTAAACGGGGACGATTCACTTAAAGATCATACTCATATTGACGTACGTCCCTCGTGGGCACCCTCGCCGTGGCGGCTGGAATTTCGCGAGTCTCACGGCAAGCGCTGTTCTGTTTTCTCACCTCCACCCCGCACCGCGGAATCAAGGTTTCTGTTGAACGATGAGGACATTGGTACGTTGTTGAGAATATCTGCGCCATGATCACATCTCAAATTCAATAAGACTGAATCGTTTCTGTTGGTATTGCGTATACGCTCGGGTGCGTATACATGTGCTCAGCGTGGCGCGGAGCTTCTTCGTCTCTGAGACGACGTGCTTCACCTCTTTACTCAGCTGACCATTCTTAATGTCCGGAGGTCCGGGAGGTCCGCCAACATCACTGGCAACGGCACCGCATCTCCTGCTCTCGTCACCTTGACTTTCCGTCCATTATCATCAGCGACGACTTACGTGTCTCAGAGTCCAAGAACCGACGGTCATCAGAGCGCTGGAATGCATGCTGCGCATTTGATAGGCAGACGCCTCACGTTCTTGCCACTCCCCACTCCCGTACTGTATGCAGAATGTGTAATCAATTGAGCGGTCCCATTTATTCATGAAATTTTCGTGACCGTCCGGTTTCCCATTTCAACCCTGCGTCGTCTTTTCACTATTCAAACTCGGCTGTCTCAACCTGACCCTCCGTCGTGTGCATGATCCTCACACGGTTCAATCCACGCCTGTCCAAACACCTCCATATGACATGCGACTGTATCTCAGCCTAATTTACCAAGGAATTTCTTCAGTCGGGATATCCCACGGATTGCCGTCCAACGAAGCTCTGAAATTCCAGAATCTCCCACTACTCTTCTCCTTCGTCGCGCCGTCAATCCTCGAAAGAATCCCGGTAACAGATTCCACCACAGAGGCCGGCGCCTGAGCCAACCCGTTCACCGTGGCCGCATAGTTCCCCTGGTCCGTGGTCACCCACCCAGGATGTATGGCGAGGGCGATGAGGATACCGTGTTCCTCGTGGAGCGCCTTGACGATGAGGTTCGACGCAGCTTTGGAGGCTCCGTACGCGCCGACGCCCACGTTTGGGTAGCCCGAAATGGAACCGGCGCCACTGGAGATGTACGCGAAAATCGGCGCCCCGTGGGCGAGGCGAGGAGGAGTTCTTGCACGGCCTGGAAAAGGACGACAGTGCCGAGCGTGTTCGTCTCCCAGTGCTCCGCGAATTCTGAGATTGGTGTTGTGCTGATGGGTCCGTAGTGCTTGGAAATGCCTGGTGACGATCAGATGAGCACTGTTGAAAACATGGATGGGACGCACCAGCGTTGGCTATGATCACGTCGAGCCGCCCGGCAGTCTTCTTGATCTCAGCAGCGGCAGCTTCGTTGGTCGCCTTATCGTTCGCAACGAGCTTGATCGGGTGCACGTTGGGGTGCTTGGCGGCAAGGTCCTTCAGTGACTGAGCGGCGGGATCGCGCGCGCCAGCGAAGACAACCGTGTTGGCGCGCGCTGCGATGGTGCTCGCGAGGCCGTAGCCAATGCCGCGGTTGGATCCAGTGACTTGTGAGTTTCAGAATTTTCCAGAAACTGAGCAAAAGAAGAAACGTACTGAGATACACAGTCTTGTCGGACATCTAGTGAAATATTTGATTGAGCAAGCGAATCAGCAAGCAGCCTTTATATCCAGACTACGAGGCTGTCAGCCCGGTGCTCGCCTGACCAAGCGCAAGCTTACTCACCTAATAAATCATAGTGTAATGTACTACGACACCTACTCAAGACTTGTTTCAACATCAAAATAGGTCTTTGCCCGGCGCCGCCGGCGCCGGCTTGGAAGAGTCAATACTCGCTGGTGGTGCTGATCTGTGAGTGATCGAGACTCTAATTAGTCCGTGGCGATTGCGCAGACCTCACTCTATTGGCTGCTATTCCGTCCCGCCGACAGGGCCGGCGTACCGTGCACGGTGTGTTATCGGCTTCGAGTCTTGGTTTCAACGAACGTCGCAGAGGAAAACGCCCGGAGAAGATCGTCTGAGGTGGTGAAAAGACACAGGGAGATGACCGTGAGTTGGAAAAGTCTCGATACGTGGCAGAGTGCGCTCGTGCCGCCGGGAGACACAAGAGAGCCTACAATTTCTGCGAGAATTTCGTTCGGGAGCCACCTGGCACGGCGAGTGAGTTGATAGTCGGATGCAGATGACGATGCTCTCACCAACAAAGCTACTCCATCGCGAACCCCATACTCCGTTCGTCTACACGTTCACTGTGGTAAAGAGACGATTTTATTGATTTGTGTTTAGACTTGTTAGTCGCTTCTTCCCCGTCTCCGATAAGCCGCACCTCTGCGACGCTCCGCCTCGGCTGTCATCGCCGCCTGCTTCTCGTTCAAAAACCCGTCCACGGATATATTGTCAAAGCGATCCCCTCGACGGCGAGCGCATCATTCTCCCCCCATCCATGGACCATACGCGTCGTCTTCCTCTCCCGGATCGTCCACGCGCAGCTCGTCTCCCACCGCGTGGCGCTCGTCGCTGGCGTTGAGTCGGACGTCGTAACCGGGTTCTCAATTCGTCGTCTTACTTGTCTGCGTGTACGCAGAGGGAGTCTCAGCCGGGTGGGAGAACGAAAACTCGTCGAATTCGACGCGAGCGGGCGGGCTAGAGAATGAGGTGAGTGAGACGGGCTACGATGAAGATATAACCGCTAACTCTTGTCCTCCTCCCTTCGGATGTCCGTCCCGGAGATGGGAGCCGGGTGCCTGACGACGGGGTGTATCCCAGTCGGCTGCTGGTGATCCTCTCCCCCGTTCACGTCGCGTACCATCGACCGTGCCCGCGACGAAGGTCGTACATGCAAGTCGGCACCAGGAGCTCCCCATGTTTCCTCAGCGTCCCCGCGGCCTGCGCCGGCCGAGAGCGCGCGTCCATGCCCAGCGAGTCCAACGACGCGGCACCGGGGAAGACGAGGCAGCAGGCGACGGCACGAGGGAAGCCAGGAGCCGCCCGTGGAGCGAGACGCCGGCGGATGTTCCCCCCGCGGCGGTGATTACGCCCGCGTGGAAGGGGCCGAGCTCGCGCACCATGCGCTCGTTCGCTCCGGCGCGGTCTGGGAGCAGTGGCAGGCGAAGAACACTCGCCGGTGCGGTTCCTGAAACGATGTCAGCATCGGGAGTGGGAAACGTGAGGAGGAAAGAGACGCGGGCGCGAGGGAAACGGGAAAGGTTAGCGAATCTCAATATATATGGGCGAGAGCCTCGAAAGGCTGCGTACTCACGAAAGTGTAACGACGAAATCGAAATCAATACGAGAAAAAGGATCATTCCCGCACCCGAACTGAAAACCATCACTACGCCGGATCGTCTGGTCCGGCGCTTGCCCATATCGCCGTCAACGTTCATGAGAGCAGGCAGCGCGGCCAGCTCCCCGGGCGAGATGAGCGCCATCTGCTCCCCATGCCCGCGCCATCGACTTCGCCTCCGCGCTCCACGTCGTCCCCCTGTGCTTTTCCGTCGGCCCGCTCGGCCATCGTGTTGCGGCCGCTGAGAGAGATGCCGTGGTAGTAAAGAGACCGTCAGACTATCGCTGCGTCAGCCAGAGAATTGTCCGGGGCTGCTGGCACAAGAGGAGGTCTAACATCGACGAATTGATTCGATTCCGCCTCCACGTGAGTCCGACGTCGCTCTCGCGCAATGCCGCGATGGCGACTTCTCCGCTCTTCTCCGGCTCGCTCCGCGTGGGCTCGCCCGTGCGGCGCGCATCAATGCTGCCGACTGACTGCATGCAGCACTTCCCCTCCTTTCGTTCGCACCTACCGCCCGACAGGTATGCTGCTTCCTTCGCGACCATCATCTGCGTGGCGTGCTTCATCTCTCTCAAAGGCTTAGGCAACTAATGAATTCTGGTGCAGTTTGCGTCTTGTTCGGCCATTCTTGAAGCGTGCCGCGATGCTTTCTAGACTGATCAGCAACGTGTATCGTTCCATCGTGGTTCGATCTCTGATTCAATGACCACTTCGAGAATGATCAATCCACGGATGCCTGATTCAGGTTACGGGTATCGCATTTTTAATAATTCAATTGATGCGCACCCTTCAACGGAAAGCAAGTGAAAAAAATACGCGCTAGTCTTGTCCCCACTCTTCATCGGCCGCTGGATTTTTGGCGGATCAGACTCTTGCTGGTTCGAAGGACTCCACTCTACTCCACCCGCTCTCGATATTCGCACACGGGATCAAGTGCGTGTGCAGTGCTGTGTCCTGACTTGAACTTCAGCTCATCGTCCGGAGTAGCGATAGCTTCTGAAGTTTCATTGAGACATGGTTGTTTCTTTGTGCCTTGTACTTACGCAGACTCGGCGTTCCTAACCTCCCTCGCAGGACTTTGGACGTCGTCATACCCAAACTATAGAAAAGAACCATCATGAATGTGGCAGCTTCCGGACCAGAACTGAGAAATAAGCTGCGCCGCGAGTTATCATGATGAAGATCCGCAATAACGCAACTGATTGATTTCGGTCCGCAGACTTCGATGGATGTTAAACCGCGCTTCATTCATAATCCTCGCCGGTCGCGGGATACAGTAAGCTTCTTCGACTTCATTCCCTCCCTCTCACTCTGCACCATGTCCACTCCCCAAGACGTGGCGATCTCATCCCACTCATAATAGGCAATCTTATCCCGCTTTATGTATGCCGTGAGTTCGCTCCGTTGTCCAATTGTGCAGATATTGATCGACATTTGGCCTGCTAGTTGTGG
>QVIE01001944.1:0-34757 GCA_013387415.1 Panellus pusillus | reverse complement strand
AGGACCGAATGGAGCTCTTAGGAGCTTGATTGTCTGTTCCGTCTCAGTGATTATCGCAACGATGCCTGTTTTTCTCGATCGTGGCCTCTCAATGTGACCAACATGATTCATCGGGCCAGGCCACGGCGGGTTATAAAGGGTCTTGCGGGAAAGAAAATTGCTCTGTTGATGTCCATCTATCTCAGGGGATCTCCAAGTCTATAGTCTCCGCAACCGACTTTTGACCATGCCTTCCACCCTCCTGGTTCCGACGATGGGAGCCTGCCTCATCGGGGTTTTTATTTCTTCATTGTGAGCTCCCTCGCCGACCAAGAAGCCTTGAGCAATCTGAATTCATTCACCAATCATCTCTCGCTACTAGTCTCTGGCATCACAACTCTGCAAACCTACCTATACATTGAGAACTACTGGAAGACGGATTCGCGGGGGCTCAGATTTACAGTGCGTCGCTCTTCAAACTGATCGCGCCTCGTATTGAATCGCTGTCGAGGTCGCACTTCTATGGTCTGGCTTGAAGAAACAGGCCATGCTTGATATGACTATGAAGATTGACAGGCCCTCATCTGAGGCAGGGAACAGCGGGAGATGCAGATCGCGGCCGGTCGGCGGCATGTATCTTTGGGAACAGAGGGTTTCTGGATAGAATCAGAACTTTGGAACAGCCTGTATAACGCTGGTTATCTTTCAGTATGATGCTCAGTGATGCGCCGGCGCAGCGCGACTGCCGCTGATGTGTCGCATGAATTCTATGAATGTGATTATTCCGGATCCATTTACCGCCACCGACGATCATTTAAAATTTTGTTCTGAGACCGGGTGCGGCTCTTGATCAGAACGACTCAGCCTCAGGACACAGACCATGAAGTTGATATAACTATGATTCTGAAGTTTGGCAGGAAGAAAATCTCCTTCATCCGAGGCACGGAACAGCGGCGATCTGTTGGCATCACTACGGCTGCATTGCCGAGCGCAGGTCCCAACTGGAAAATCCGAGGTTCTACTTTTATTGAGCAGGTCAGTGGGCGGCATCGGACATCTGACGTCCCGATTTTTGCATGTATTTTTGTGAACTGGGGTTTCTGGAACTTCTTTGAAACAGCCTACGGCGGCTGATGATCTTTCAGTGTGATGCTGATGAGCCGGCGCAGCGCCGCTGCTGCTGATCTGTCGCACTCCATGAATGCAATTGTGTACATCTAGTATTCCGTTACCGCCACCCACGATCATTTCGATCTGAGAAGTGCGGCTCTTGATCAGTAATGTAGAACGGCGCCGACGGTGTGGCCGTTTCTTTCTATCCTATCATCTCCCATCTTCTACTAAGGTTGTTTCTGGTAGACTGGATCCGAAATCCTGGGCTTCCAAGCGTTCGAATTGCCTCCGCATCTGCCAGGCTAGACATGGTGTCGGATGCAGGCCTCTGATATCCCAAATCCACATCCCACGGGAAGGGGTCTGAGAGGCACAGCCTACTAGTGCAACCCCAGTGGAGCCCTTGGGAGCTTGATTGTCTGCCATTCCGTCCCAGCGATTATCGCAACGTTGCCTGTTGCTTTGCTCGATCGACGTGATCTTCTCAATGTGACCACTGTTGAACATGATTCATCTGGCCAGTCCATGGGTTATAAAGGGTCTTGCGGGAAAGAGAATCGCTCTGCTGACGTCCATCTCAGGGATCTCCGAGTCTATAGTCTCCGCAGGACCGCAACCGACTTTTGACCATGCCTTCCACCCTCCTGGTTCCGACGATGGGCGCCGCCCTCATCGGTGTCTTATTTCTTCATTGTGAGAGCCTTCGCTGACCAAAAAGTCTCGAGCATTTTGAATTGATTCACCAATCATTTCCCGCCACTAGCCTCTACGGCATGACAACTCTTCAAACCTACCTGTACGTCGAGAACTACTGGAGCAAGGATCCGTGGTGGCTAAGATTTACGGTACGCTGCCGTCCAAACCGATCGTGCCTCGTTTTGAATGTTTCAAATCGCTGTCGAGGTCGCACTCCTGTGGTCTGGCATGCCTGCTTGCTTCTTCATCTTTTTGTATTGAAAAACCTTACAAAGGCTTCTCGAGAGTACACACACCGCTCTTGCATGTGCGTTCATTTTCAGACTGCTCATTCTGAACTTCGGGGACTTCGCGGCGTTGCAATTCACGACTGTGTGATTATGTATTTTTCTTCTCTGGTTACGGGGAATTCACCAAAGTTCATGACTGCCACAGCTCGGATGATGTACGTCTGTTAATCTTCCAAGTTCCGACCGACATCCAATCCCGCAATTGATCATTCTGTTTAGGTCACCTACGAGGTGCTGGTACGTCCGATCTTGAAATTACTTTCCTAGCGCTCACTTATATTAGCAGGCCACTGTTTTTGTTGTACACTGGTGAGTTCAAACGGCCTGAACAATCGTCGGGGATACCTATCAATTGCATGCAGCTTCTACGTTTGGCGGCTCTGGATCTGTGAGCGATTTATACGACAGCCTTTCCAAGCTGCCTGCTCAATGTCTCTTCCTTCGGTCACCCGAAATATATTTCTTGCGGGCCTTGTGGTGAGTCAGCTTGCTGCTAGAAGGTTTCAAGTTTCAACTGACGCTGAGTTCAAAGCTCTTACTTACCCTCGGCCACCTTGGTATGTGCAGATATGGATTCTACGCCACAGCGCCAGCGACTGATTCAACGTATTCCTGCCCAGCTTCTGAAATCGGTATGACATCAATGATTCTAGAAAATGTTAACGTTGAAACTTAGTGGATCCGTGCCCTCCGACAAGTGGTCATAGTCATTACGTGCGCAGTACTTCTCGCCCCACTTCTGTCGTTCCATTCCGAGGCCTTTTCTGATCGGTTGATAGCTTAAAGGTCTCTGCATTCAAAGACTTTCATCGAGCAACGGTGCGCCAGCCTTACCTCGATTTCATTGGCAGCTGATGAAGTCTGTTCTGGTCTGCTCTGCTAGCCGTACTCTACCACCGTCATGTCGATGGTTGTAGCTGCAGATATTATCATTGCTGTGGCAATGGCGACGAATCTCAAGGGCCACCAAGGGGGAGTAAAGGGGTGAGTGATGGCCCTGCACATCTATTTCGAGCTTTCGCGTGAAGTTACACTGCATCAGGACTAATTTGTTGCTCAAGAAGCTCATTGCGTTCATTGTGAGCACGGGGATACTGACCAGGTATGTATTTTGTGCTGCGGTGTGTGTCATCCCCGAAATGAATTCAATCGTCTTGGCCCAGTGTTTTCGACATCATCATTCTCGCCACGGTGAATACCGATTCGCTGGCTGACGCGGCTGGGCTAAGCGAGACATGAACAGTTTCTGGCAATGCCAAACAACCTCGTATACCTCTGCTTCTTCATCTTTGGTGCTCACGGTGCGATCTTCTAACTTTTGTTTGGGTGAATGCACTGTTGATTCAATTTTTTACAGTCTGGGCCAACTCAATGCTCGCGATGCTGAACGCGCGGCGCTCATTGCGCCAGGGCAAAATCACGGAACTCCCTTTGGGAAGCATTCAACGCGACCAGCATTCGCAGTTCCAATGCTCGCGCATCGGTGCCGATGGAACGTCCGGACTCGCCGAAGTGCGCAGCCCACAGCCGGCCAGCTATATTTTTTATTTCGCATGACGACTGTGCTCACGCTGAATCTACAGATTATCCTGACGACAGATCGTACTATGCATGATCAGGACACTGAGGTACGTCCCTGAGAAAGGCTTTTGCGGATCGATCTCTCGGCTGAATCTACTGGCCAATAGATTGAAGTCACGAAGATGGTGGAAGTGCACATAGTTTGACGACTAGAGCTCCTTAGTTCTCTGCACCCATTTCACAGGACTGGGCCAGTTGGTGACTTGGGGGGACTGTTGCTACATATGCTAGATATCTTTATTTATTGAATCGGCGACTTGGAACAGAAACTTTTCTAAGACTTTTCTTTGTTCTGTCTTATTTTGCTGGTCTTATTTAGTTCTCAATTGATTCCGTCCGGCCCCGTGTATCCTTGCTCCTTTCACATAGATCAAATTTGCAAGCATCGGAGCGACAATTGATCATTGAACAAGCTATCATCACCAAATTCCCACGGTTCAAATTTTTGTTCCCTACATTCTTTCATGGACTTCGTTCAGCATATTCTAAATCACAATTATCCTCAGTAGCACAATGCGGTGGCAGCATCAGCCAGCAAAAAACATCCACTTTTTTGCACTGTTGTGCCCACAATTCGACGTCAACATTTCCTCCCGCATGAAGCCTTTTTTCACTATTTGAGGATGCATTCTACTTACAAGCGTAAAACAATGTTTTCAGAAGAGCTCCGAGCTGTAGCTGAACATTTCGGCCCACAATAACAATGTCGTCTCTCTGTCTGGGTCTCGATGCACCGAGTCACCTCTTCCGCGAACGCATTAACAAAAGTTCAACCGGTATCTACAGCAGGCATCTACGCAAACATTACATAACGATACATACATGGCCGCCGCACCTCGACCCTCGTACCGCCGTCTCCCTAACCACGGGCCCCACGATCTGTTCCCCACTTTCTCTACAGCACCCAGATCGAATCACGACAGCATGATATTTACTTACACGAACGTAATGAGCATGGCACAGCGTAGAATGGATTAAAGTCATCGATTGTTCTTGGGTCAAGTCAAGTCAAGTCATGCCAATTCACCCAGCATCGATGGCGATGGCGCCGGCGATGTCGAGCGCAAAATCAAACGTGACAGGGAAGCGCTCGGGGTTCTCGATGAGGTCGCGTAGGATGCGCCGCGAGTTGAGTCTGTCCGAGTCATCGGTGCAATACATGAAAGATAGACAGGTTAGCAAGGAGATCTAGATTGCGGGTTGTGGACAGAGAAGAAGTAAATGACGAACATGCTCAGGAACGAATTGACGTAACCTGCGGAGCCATTAGATGAAAGCCCGTTCAGGCACGGAATGAAGAAGCAAGGCGTACAGTTGCTAAGGAGGATGTACGGGACGAGGAAGGTCCCGTTGTCTGGGCAAATGAGGAACTGTCGGCGAAAAGGGTTTGATTTAATTAATTGATTCTATCGGAACGCAAGAAAGGAAATTGATGTGCTCACCAAGACGAGAAAGAACAGTGCGTCCAGGCTACGTCGGGTAAATGAGGTGCCTGCCATGGCGAAGAAGCGGAAATTGAACCGAAGCGCACCTCGTCAAGAGCCCGACATTGACTACCAGAAGTGTTAGCGTTGTCAACAGAGTGCTTAGCCTGCTCGCGGACCACGGTAATCAGACGGACTGGCGGAAAAGAGAGGAGCCACATACCGGCACCCATCGTTCTCTTCGTTCACACACTCCTGCTCGTGTTTGGTATCCCCAATGACGATCGACTCCGGTCTCGATCCTATGCGGCGCACGCTCGCGAGGCTAAGAATCCCAGCGCACGAACTGTTCCGGCGCGAATCCTTCCCAGGTGGGGTCGGTGCTACATCCACCATCTCGTGCGACGGATGCGCGCTCGTATCAGTACTCGTAGTGGCGCCGAACATCTTCGTCACAAAAGCGAACAGTCCCCCTCGCCAAAACTTGAGCTTGAGCCGATGCCGGTGGAAGAGCCACACCTGCGCGCTCGCGATGAGCAGATCGCAGGTCACAATCGACGCGAGCAGCAGTCCGGCGGGCAGCTGTCAACAGCGCAGACGTCAGGTCAAACTAGCCCGGATGTGTGGCGGGCAGACTGCCCAGGCCCCGCTTACATCGCTCACGCGCGTCTCGTCCCAGCGCGGGTTGCGGGTCCTACGGGATCCGCGGGAGGTTCAGAAACAAGGCGCCGCCGCTAGAAAGCGGAAGCAGACGTACGTCTTTGTGATCATCCCTAGGAGGCGGCAAACATCATTAGCGCTGCATGTGTCGCGGGAGAACGCACGTACCTGTCGAGCTTCCTGTTGATTCCGGCAAAAAGAAATGGTTTGTAAGTACCGGCGCGATCCAGAAGGTATCATGCATACCAAGAGCCACGAAGGAGAGTGCGAGCTGCCCGTCTAGGTGTCAGCAACATGAAACTAGCAGAGAAAAGGCCACGTACGATTGCCGTAGTGAGATAGGCATTGCCGCCGCTCACTTCAGTGGGAATCATCTCAAAATAAGACAAACCAGATGGAGGTAGAGCACTCACGCCGCCAGACGCGATAAGCATAAATCCTATCATCATGAGAAAGGTGATCGTATGCGAGAGGAAAAGAACACACATTTGTACCGTAAATGCGACGGAGGACTGGGCCACGATAAGAGCTGCATTTAAATCTGCACAAAAGACGCACTGTCACGGCCATGGAGATCTGGAGATGCGATGAGCGGAGGTGAAACGGGGAAAGGCAATACGCACAATAAAGGGTCTTGAATGCAGAGATTAGCTCCGACAGGATGGATCAGGCAAGAAAAACGCACTTTGACACGTATTGCAGCGCGTTTTCATCGCCGCGTGAACGAATGGTATAGTCGTATATGGATGCGGAGGCAAGACAGACTTGAGACGTGTCGAGGAGCCTTCGTGGGATTATTGTAAGCAATAGGAACCCAGATCCACAAGCGACGTAGTACAGGAGGAAAGCAACCTTTCGAAGCAAGGGACAACGCGGGATGAGTACAGAGCACAAGCTGGAGAAAGACGCGCCGGGAGGATACGGACAATCAGCTTCATGTGTCGTGGATCGTATACATAAGTGCGGTAGTATGCGAATGCCTGGGTAGACATGGTCAAAGGCTATGGAGATCAAGTGGTAGGAACTTCAAGCTTTCAAACCTGAGTCAAGGTCAGTCCGTAGAAGCTGCAGCAGGTGTCAACACGATAAAAAAACGAGATGACTAGACGCGTACATTGTCGAAAGCAACACACCGACGAAATGGGCGGCTAGAATGGATCCAGCCGGCTGAGAGGCCATCGACGGCGACGAGCGCAAGAGCTGAGGAGAGCCGGGAAGAGGGGTCCAAAGTCAGGACACCACTGGGCCTTCCTTCGTTACCAGATCGGCCCTCCGCGTTTCCTTCCTTCTGTGCTTCCCCTTCATCCTTATGCCTTCCACATATCGGCGTGCCTGGATTGCCTTCCTATGAGTTTCCATTCGTAATTTTCCCGACCCTTCCGTCGTCCGATGACTCCGATCGCGATTTCGTCTCTCTGGTCGGGGTGGCTTGACAGCGTGTCGCACTATCTGGCCCGAGCTCCACTTATCGGCAGCTTTTCGTTCGGATCGAGTCGTGGACGGACGATAGATGCTGGCAAAATGTCAGGTCCGAAGACATTGACACCACCTACTATACGTACGTCGATACTTATGGGAATCTTTGGGATTCCGCAAGACAGCCCGTCGACGTGATGACCCGATTGCGCAGTTTTTTTCCTACTAGAGGATCGGGTCGAGCGGAAAGCTGCTACGTAGTAAGTACCGCAGAGCGGCCGTGGTGAGGACAGTGGGTATTTACCGCCAAGCGGCAGTGTCACGCCGGTATTACATGTACACACCAACTGGCAGCCGAACTCTCAGCCATACTACTTATTCTGAGTAGGACAACCTGATGCTGTGACTCCATTTCGCTGCAAAATCTGCAACAACAGCTTGTTGAAACTTGAAAGATACGGCCTGCTGCGAGAGAAACGGCGAAGTCTTATGTAATGATGATGAATGAATGCATTTGAAGCTAGAGGAGCGATGTGGCAAGAAATGCAATGATCCATTCGGAAGCACTGAAACGCTCGAGGAAGAAAAAAACATGGCATCACCGTGGCTTGAACACGGGACCTCCAGATACCTACGACTTCAGTAGCTTCAGTCTGTTGCTCTCCCAACTGAGCTATGACGCCCCGACAAATTCGCTGACCGTAGACTTTACCCTGCCCCCGATCAGTAAAGAGCCGTGCACCACATTGATTCAACAGTCCATCACAACGTTGTTGACCAGCGCCAGATAAATTTAGCTGATAAGCTAGTGAAAATCAGCGTACTTATTTGCATCACAACCATTAGAAGTTTGTTTCGTGAAATCTACTGATCATGGTTGAACCTATGTAACAGAACATTCGAAGTTCTGAGGAGCTGGGGGGAACACCGGGAACATCATACTTAACTCGATCGCACTCGGCCCACTAGTTGTCGGGCCGCAGTCAATTCGATTCCATTCCCAAACACTGGAAGTGTGGAAAAAAGTCTTGGGTCGTGGCGTTTCTAGCAATTGAGGGGACCAGAGGAAAAAAGCGAGGGCACTGTCTTGTATTTATTGCAATTGGTGTGACCGGACTTCTTTCTCAGCGGAGTACTAATTCGTACAAAAGACCACGCGAAATGATAGACATTACTTCTCCGCCGGCTTGATCGTCCCGTAAGTACGTCTTCCCCATGAGATTGAGCGCCCACATTCTCGGGAGCCACTTTGTCTTGTATTTATTGCAATTGGTATGACCGCACTTCTTTCAGCGGAAGACTAATTCGTTCAAAAAGACCACGCGTAGATATTACTTCTCCGCCGGCTTGATCGTCCCGTACGTCTTCCACATGAGATTGAGCGCCCACATCCTCGGGAGCCACTTGAACAACGCAAATACAGCCGAATAGGATCCCATTGTTGAGTAAAACGGGGGCGTTTGTGCGAGAGCTTTCGTCGCTACGATTTTCGCAAACCCTTCCGCCGTCAAAGATGTGGGGATCTGACTGGCCCACATCCGCCTAACAATATTGTCAAGATATTGCTTGTACAAAGAGTTTTCCGGGAGCGCGAAACGGTTGCTGGCATTCTGCGCGACGTTGGTCTTGATGCCGCCAGGGGACATGAGGAGGACCTTGATGTTGAACGGTCGGCACTCCATCTGTAGGATCTCGCTAATGGCGTGTGCTGCGGCTTTCGAGGAAGCGTAAACACCTGCCCAGGGAGTGGGTCTGCCAGCCAAATATATGAAAAATCGTTTGAATGAGAATCCTGGTGGGTTGTACTTACATCTCGCCGACTATCGAGCCGATGTTGACAATCGTGCCAGATTTCCGGGCAGCCATGTGCGGCAGCACCGCTCTCGATGCACGTATGATGGAAAGAATATTCGTATCATAGACCTCACGAATCTGGTCAACGGGCACTTCCAAAACGGGGCCTTGAACGAACGATAGATCAATCATTCATGAAAATTGTGTTGGACAATCCAGCATACCAAAACACGCCATCCCGGCATTATTGACGAGTATGTCAATTCTTCCTTCCTTCCTGACGATGCTCTCTACGACTGCGACGGCTCCGGCGTCGTCGGTGACATCAAGCGCCATCAACTCGACGTTAGGTACACCCTGGAGGTTCTTCATTTTCTCAACGTTGCGCGCCGTGGCGTACACTTTGCCTGTAATTCGACAGCAGGTTTCTCAATCGAAAGGCAGAGGTCCCAATCATATAGCACTCACACCCATGACCCGCGAACTCTGTGCACCTATGTTGAAAAGCGTGTTTAGACTACATCCTAGTCATGCAGAACAGCAATAAGACAGACATGGTGTTCCCGATGCCGCCCTCGGAGCATCCTGTAATGAGCACGATCTGAGGCATCTGGCTTGAGCTGGCAGACTGCTGGTCGTTCGGGTGACAGAGGTTGCAACGCCAGAGTGATGATCAGCCGTGGTAATTCCGAATCATGATCTGATCTCGATTATCAGTCTGAAATGATCGATTTGATAGAAATCTAGACAGAATCTTGATGCTCTCCCGTTTCAATATCATTCGAACAGAGGAGGATGATGATCAAGCCGCCTATCAATCGACTTTATCATTGATAAGTACTTACTACTACTAGCGGCTGTTTTTGAGAGACCACATACAAGCCGCCCCGATCACCACTTCTTCCGTTTTTCTATTCATCTCGCCAGAAAACTGTAAGGGTCTGTTCGGCTGCAAGATGCAGATGCAGAACCCAAATCATTCGAAAAGCCTGACTTGCGAGATGATCATGATGTGAGAGGGACAGCAATGAAAAAAAATCTTCCGACGCGGCGCGGACGACGTGACTTTGGGCGCTTGTTCGCTATGCTTCCCAATCCTCCTGTACAGCGGAGGGCAATTCAAATTTGGATCATACTCAGGGCATACAGGGGCATACAGAGGCGCGCAGACCACGCGTGGCGGCGTGCATCGAGTCATTGGGGAGGCTCAGAAAGTCACAGTTCTATAACAGACTCCGATTTTTTTGTTTCCGTAGTACTAATTTGGCTTTTGCATCTGCTTCTGCATCTGGCAGCCGAACAGACCCTAAGAAACCGACAATAAATAGGTCTAAAGTGACTAGTAGTAGGTATAACATTGTTCACATGCAACCCTCATTCAGTTCGGGACATCCGCATAGCAGCTATATCTCGCATCCTCCTCGCCCAGCCACCCTACTGCAGAGACGATCGATATCATTATCAAGCTGAGCACGCGGTATCCGCACTCACCGCACTGCCAACAGTCCAGCAGATGTTCCGGGTCGCTGTGAATATCATCAACCAGTGAGAATTACACGTTAGCATATCGGAGGGAGGAGACGGGCGCTGACTATTTCTCCTTGATCGACAAGAGACGGGCGTAGTTTGCGCCCCAGAACGACTCTATCATAGAAAGATGTTAGAGATTGTGAAACATATACAATCAAATCATTACGGACCTTGCCAATCGGGCTCGTAAACATCTGCTTCATTCTTTTTTTCTGGTATTAACCAGGGATAAAAAGAGAAGTTTATATGCGACGTACCATATATGCTCCCGAGGTTGGTGCGAGCTTTCTGAGAGGGTCGACCGCTGCAGACAAGCTCGCATATCTTGTTACTATTTCTGCGGCCGATGTGTTGAAGTTCCACTCGTTTCCAATTGCCACCTGCAGCAGTCGGCTTGAGACAGCAACAAAAGACGTCTTCGGAGGATACTTGCGTGCCAGAGTGAAGAATACCTGACGGACAAGAAAGCATCAGTGACTTTGTATTGGCCGCACTCAAAATATGGCGTACCATGCAGGGTTCACACTCGTCTGGTTCGTGTTTCCGTGCAGAAACGGCGTCGTGCCAAACATGACTGCGATGTCCGCCAGGTCCGATGCGGTGTTGATGGCGTCAGCCAGCTCAGCGCGCTGATGTGCGGTTGCGAAGTTTTCTGTAGGGATTAGGCGCGAGGCGGTGGTCAGGGGAAGGCCATCTGGCTACAAGGATCCATATTTGGATCAGCACTTCATGGCGAGGGGAGAACGCATGACGCACTACATGAAAAGGAAAAATGAAGTCATTGAAAAACGCCTTGTAGCTTGTTTCCACGGTCATTGTGAAAGAGCTGCCGGTGCCTCCCGTGAGGTTGGTGGTGAAGAAGGCGTGCAGTGATGCTAAGGATTCGTTTGCTGCGCTAGGCGAGAGGATTGTGTCGCCGAAAACGATTCCGCCTGCGGGCTACAAAATCATCAATGTGTAGGTTGTACCAGGGTTGTTGGAATTCGAATTACGAAGATAAGAGACCCCACCCTTATTTTTGTTGGTTGGGATCAGCATAAGTCGATTATTGAACGCGAAAATGGACCCACCCTGCTGAGCCCACTGTAATGCATTATCCGCTGCGAATTTCAAGAATTCGAGCCGCTGCCCCGGCACGCTCGCGTCGAATGTTGCGTTTGCTCTATATCGTAGGGTGGAAAAGACGTTCGAGATAGTGTAGTGCTCACGGACTCACGCAATGATCGGCACGGCGTTGAATACCATCGTTGTCATCCCCAGCACTACGCCAAATGTCCCTCCGCCTCCTCCTCGGAGTGCAAAGAAAAGATCCGTGTTTTGGCACTGGTTTGCGAAGACGTGATCCCCGCGCGGGGTGACAACCTCAAATTCGATTGCGCGATCAGCAGCAAGGCCGTCTACGTTGGAAAGAATCCTATTCTTCATTCTGAGCATATAGTTGAAGAGTGGACAACCCCACCGACCCATGTCCTCCACCCTATGAATCAGAAGTGGCAAGTTTCATGAAAAGATGAATCGATACAAGAGCGGAACATACTTGTGGATATCCACCCGCCGCGCCAACAGTGACATCCCCGCCCGTCGGTATTGTTAGATTCCGTGTGTCTGCAAAGTCGACTAGATCGTTGTATGTAACACCGGCCTTGAGATAGCGAAAGGAAGCGAGCGTATCAATTACTCCTCAAGCGTTGGAGGTGATCAGATGCGTACACCAATGGTAACCGCGTTTTGAGTCGGAGTTTTTGACGATACGCAACCGGTGGGAACAAATTCGGCACTGTGCGTTATCGATGTAAGACTGTAGACCTTCAGGGAAGAAGTTCAGAAAGGAGCTGAGCAGAATAATCATTTATAATACACACCCACAAAGCAAGTGTCCCCGGACCGCTACTTCGTCCCTTGTAGTCATGCCCAGTGTTTTTGATGACAAGCGGCACGCCGTGTGTTTTGGAGAATTCAAACCCAGCGAGGACGTCTTGTGCGTTTGACACATTGATCTAGACGCAGTCAGTCAAAATAAGATTCGCACATTGCACAGTGGGCTCACAGCAAAGACGGGAACAGAGCCTTGGCTGCAAGCCCTTGCTGGCGCAAATGCGGCTGCATTTGTTGGCGCGCTGAAGTCGAGAAGGCATTCAGCCCCCGTGCGCTGACACGTCTCCCATTGTGTCTGAGGGCGAAAGCTTGTCATTCGCATCCAAACAGTAAAATCCGGATCACTCACATTGACGTATCCACCAAGACTAGTGGTGAGCGAAACTGCATTCAAAAATTGAAACTGTGCGCCACAACAAAAGTCCAAGTTCAATGCCCACTTACAATGGTCGAGGTAGTTCTCTTGAATAGCTGCGCATTGCGTCCGGTTGAAGAAGCCTCCCGTGCCTGGAGTGGCCGAGGCAAAGCACGGCCGTGCAAACGGGGCACCCTGGACTAGGCGTCCTCCTACGGTCTCGTTCAGCGCTGCCCAGACAGCCGGTGAAATTGTGGCGGTGGCGCCCAGGGTCGCTGGACTAGAGATGGCTAAAGCGAGGATGAGAGAAGCCAACATGATCTCGAATGGGGGTACGGGGGTAATTAAGTGGAGTGTAGATCTGATGCCACTGCAGGCTATGGTGGGATTCCGAGATGAGATGATGGTGAAGTTGAAGACTGCGATCATGCATCATGCCAATCTGCCTTCAATTTAGACCAGTGACTGGTCCTGACAGATGTGTATAGACTATGGCGTGGGAAATTACCCATCGGGCCGCGCGTCACCCTAATCTAACTCCGGCGTACTCGAGAAAGAGCAAGGAATAGCGACTGGGCAACTCCCAGCTGGCGAGCCGGGAGCCCCGCAAGGACATGCATAGGAGTGTACGGCTACTAAGTACGAGTACATCATGTACATGCCTCATGTGTAAGAATAAAACAATAATAAATGCACTGAAGGATACGGGCAGGCGGATACGCAAAAAAATTGCCGAGTAAGATCATAGATGAGGAGGTGGGTAAGAGCTGAGAGCCTGATCTCAGATTACCTGCCAATTTATCCCCTCGATCGAACGGAGAATCTTGATGGAGGCAGCCCGGTAGGAGAGGTGCGTGAGGCGCGAAAGACATCCTGTATTTTGCGATCGACGCCCACGTCAAACGACAGGAAGTTCTGGAGCGATTAAATCAGTAATGTAGAACGGCGCCGACTGGTCCGTTCTAACCTAATCTATGGTCCCCTTGGTCGAGACTGTCTTCGTAATTTCACCGGAAGGACTCAGCCTAATACCGACTCCGATTGAAATTCAGATCCGAATCAATTGTGATGCATCATTCTTTCATCTCTCATCTTCATTGAAAGGTTGTATTTCGTTTACCGCATCTTCTGGGCTTCTATTACTCTTCGTCCGAGCTGCCCCCGCCTCTGGCCCAGTCTCAACATGCAGGTGTCCGATGCCGGCCTCTGATATCCCAAATCCATGTCCCACGGAAAGGCGTTATGTTTAATTTAAATTCGTTTCTGGGAGGCACAGCCTAGCGTGGCCCCGGGCTCGGGGGAGCTCGAGCGTCTGTCTCCGCGATTGTCGCAACGCTGCCTGCTGCTTTTCCTGAAATGTGACCATCATCTGAGACCGAATGCCAACTGGAATGCACATGTTATCAAGAGTCTTGCGGGGGGAAAATCACCCTGCTGACGTCCATCTCAAGAGCTCTCTCCAGTCACAATCTCCGCAATCAACCTTTGACCATGCCTTCCACCTCCCGGTTCCGACGATGGGCGCCTCCCTCATCGGTGTTTTGATTTCTTCATTGTGAGCGCCCTCGCCACCCAAAAACTTCCTTGAGCGATTCGAATTGATCCACTAATCATCTCTCGCTACTAGCCTCTACGGCATAACAACTCTACAAACTTACCTGTACGTTGGGAACTGCTGGAGCAAGGATTCACGGGGGCTAAGATTTACGCGGGGTAAAAGCAATAGATGTCCTTCACGAGAGGGAAGGACTCCTCTTTTATATCTACAGAGTTGCATAGCATTGTACAGGAATGTATACACACTGTTTTGACTCTTGAGTGAACAGAAGCTATTTAATGAACCGTGGGAACAGCCGACGGGCGGTGTCATCATTTGTTTCGAATGATGAACCGTGGAAACGATCATTGACGATCCGTCAATGATCCGAATCACTGATCGATGGCTATGAACTTCAACTTAGAAGCGATATCCATCACAGTCGTGTCGCCGACACGCGGTTCAGGATTCAGGCAATAAATTATGGGAGACTAGCCTAGAAACAATCAGCTCGTTCTGAAATACTTCGCCGCGCCATTGGCCCAAGATTTCAAGGTTCAAGAGACTCTGCCACCTCTTTTTTACTTATCTAGTTAGACCGCCCGTGAGAAACTCACGGCGTGTCACATCGTCAGCACTCAATTCGGGACTAGAGAACTTAAATTGTTGAAGGTATTTTAGCGATGGTGATTGCACACGCTGCGGCATCATGCAACCACACAGCGTAGGATGACTTCAAACGCAGGACGTCCCTTTTTTGCCCGCAATCAAATGCCGGGCGACGAGCAGAGAGCACGTCCCACCTAACAGTACCATCTGTATTTCACGGAAAGATAAATGTCAGTGGGAGCATAAAGCGAATGGGCGGAACCGCACGGAAGTGAATACAATGGGTCTGACCCAGGTATTGGCCTGTCCGAGCAACGCCCCGTCGATGGGTTTCCGACAAGCGCACCCAATGCGCCGACGCCGTAACCGAATCCCATGCGTACGCTGTCGAATTCAAATTCAGTGAATACAAGTATTGGAATGAGACAGAAGCAACAACCAACCCAATTTCGCTGTCATGCCTTGCCGTCGACGCGAAAGCGAGAATTATGAGTGACACCCTGCGTATCACAACATCGGCGTTCAATCAGCCATTCACTCAAGAATCAACGCACATGCACCCGAACAGACCCCATACACGACCGCAAACGCAAACATGCCCCCGCGCTCCGCACGCCAAAGAGGGCAAAGACGAGCAGCCCGCAGAGGGCCGTGGAGGGGATGATGAGATTGAAGACGCCGAATTTGTGGATGAATAGGTTGGGGATAAGACGCCCTGGGATGGAGGCGGCGTTCATCACTACCAGCTGTGGTGTATATAACCTACAATCAGACGGCAGCACCAGGGAAAGACAAAGGGAGAGACTGACACTGTAGAACGCGAGATTGGAGTCCACGCCATGCAGGATGGAGAACAGTTGTAGGTAGAAATCTGTAGAAACCAGATCAAACCGTTGTCCCTGGAACGCCTTCTCAGTTCAAAACGAGTGATACTTACATGGGAAGAATAACCCGGCTAAGATCAAAAGCACCCTGCGCCAGATCAGAGCTATCCCGCAACACCTCAAAGTTGAAATTTCACCCAAACGTCAAGAAATAATACGCAGGATCCTTCAGGATAGCGACTAAAGCTGAAGCCGGCGATGCAGGCCTGTGTGTTCGTTTAGGGGAACTCATAAGGACATTGGCTGAACCAAGGAAGCCGATGACGATGTACACGCTACTCCGCACGGCGCGGGGAACGAAGACGTGACGAGCAGGCGATTGAATACGATGGGGAAAATGATGCCGCCGAGGCCCACGCCTGAACTGCACTGAATTGGGGTACATATCAATTTCAGACCGGTACACACCGAGCATGACTATCCGACGGCCATTGGCCGCCATCTTTTCCAGTGGCGTCCTTGAATGGCCGCTGCGGGGACGTACAAAACCCAGCGCCTACTCCCATGCCTATACCTTGCGAGAGGAAAAGCTGGTAATATTGATGCGGATCTGTGAACGACGCGGCAAGCAAACTGCAGGTGAAAAACCGTGAGTGGCACCAAATCTAACTGTCAGAAGAAGCACACACGAGCAGATGTAAACAACGGAGCCCACGAATATCGTAATCCGGAAGTGTCCTGCGTCAACGAGCTGTCCAGCAGGAAAACCGAGTGCAACGAGTAGGAAGAGCTGTACGGATCCAATCCAACTTGCGCCTGAGGCGGAAATACCCCCGTTGCGCGTGTAGTGATCTTGATACACGCCAAAGGCGTTGGTGTATCCCATTGTTGAGGCGAAAATCAGCACACTATAGCTACGTGAGTCGTGGAAGAGCATCACTTTATTGAGGACGCTCACCCGCCGACCACAGAGCACCAAGCTTGAAGACCGCCATCCTTGACCGGAAGGTCAACATTTGTGGTCTTCTCAGTCGTAAAGGAGGACGCCGTGGTCAACACTACTGCTGGTTTTGTCCCACTGGACTCGTCACTGGCAGTCGCAGGCATGCGGCAAAGAAACGCTCCAAGAGAGATTGCAAAGCTCGAGATTCATGCTGTCGTCGGTGATTCTTGTGGGCACTGGGAACGACGTTCATTTTACAGCGGAGCGGAGCTTGCGCGTCGCGGAAAGGCGTCACGCGTGCCGCGGTGATCGGAGGTATCGGATCATGAAAATTTCCGTGGCTAGTGCGGCACTCGGTGCAGTGGCCATCGCACCTGCGAATTGCGAGCTAACCGTCGGGTTGAAGGCAGCGAAGATAGACAGAACATTATGGACAAGGGAACGTCGGCGTTTTGTTGCCGCGTTCGGTCGTGGCTTGAACAATTGCTTACCGTTGCCGCTACTACGACTGTTACATTGAGCGAAGAATGAGACGTGCTATAGTATGTGTCTGTCTATTTGAACTGAATACGTTGACGCCAAGTTCGCCAAGAGACGATAGCTAACCACGAGCTGTTGACTGAAAATTGAACATTGTCAGAAAATAGTTTATTCTCAACTGCTCAACTTTTGTCGCCCAATCGGCAGTCTAAGTTGAACTCTGACGATAGCACTTGGATCTCGGACGCCAGGACTGTGTCTTCACAAATTGTTCCAACTTGTATGATCGTAAAACATCTATTCCCAACTTGAAATCGTCTATGAGTTCCAAACGTAAACAAGGAGGCTTGCATGAGCCCATGTCTCTCGTCAAGAGAGATCTAAAATTAAAGTATAAATTATCGCTCGGCGGGTGTGGAGGAGCCAGCTTCCATTCACCGAAACCGACTCAGCAGCCGTTTCGGAGAAAGCCCGCCGCCTGTCAGCGCCCACTTGTGTGCCGGACTGCCATTGATAAAAGACAGGTCCGAAGGGATATCGATGTGAACGACCTGGCGTGAGTTGCTTAGTATGCGATTGACAGCAGCGGACCGCCGAGGCCGGCCATTAAATAATTAAATTCCCACCTCCCCACGACATGTAGACACCGAGTCCGAGGATGTAGCGCGGCCGCGTTGTATGATTATGAAAGAGTCCACCCGCTTCGCGGGAGCTCTGCCTCGACTGATTTCGTTCGGAGGTCGAGCTGCTGTGAGGTTCGCCGTTAATCGCTGGAACAGACCGTCAAGCACGAGATCAAGACGCACTGTATCGTGCATCAAAAACAAATGAAGGATTGTGTGGGTCGTACGATTGAACGGGAGAATCAGGAAGGGGAATGAAGGACTCTGAGTAGGGATCGAAGGGGTCGTACGAGTCGTGAGGGGGATCTGGGGGCGGGATGAAGGACTCCGTGTTCGAGTCTGGGTTGAACGGGTCGATCTCCATGACCATGGCACCGGTGAGGGAAGGGGTATCGCTTGGGAAAGGTTTGGGGGTGTGAGGTCGATAAGTCGGTCCCGGTCTTGAAGGCGCGTATTTAAAGGGCGTGGCTCGTGCTCCCAATAGTCGCCGGCGCGTGGTTTACAGCAGGTGCGGCGTTTATTCGTTTATTAGATAAGATGTGCGAGTCCAGGTCACGGTGAATGGATCATCGTCAAATAAGTCGAGAAGTCAAAGTTCAAACCATCGATCAGAGTCCATTTGGTCGACCTGGGTCGAAAATGTGGACTCGATTTCGAGTTCAAGTACCCCACGTACACGCTGTGACGTACGCCGTCATTCTCACCCACTGCGCCGAAAATGCGTGCCCTAGCCCTGCGGAAAAAGTCCGTGGGAGCAAACACGTAAAAGCGGGAGTTTTCACCTAATGCCAACGTGTTCAATGACATTCATTACGCGGGGCGTGATGAAGGTATGATTTACCCAGGCAAAGAGAATGCAAGACCCAGAACGCAGCTATGCCTTCTTCTGCAAAGTGACGGACGTCGACGCATCTGAATCCGGCTCTGGCCCGCGAAGTTCCATCGACTTGACATTTTAGTTTGCCTCGAAGTCCGTGGACATGATGTACGTAGTCTGCGTCCTGCCTGTAGAAACAAATCTCAGGGACGACGCGGGCTTCCGATCCCGCTCCGTGCTGGTGTTTGGTCTGTTTCGCCTCAGGTCCGCCTGTTGCGGTAGACCCTGATCAAAATGAGGTTCAACGTGATGCATATCATCGGAATGTCCTTCGGTAGTCCAAGATGAATGTCTTCGGCCGAAAGAGAACACGAAGGGGACGGCGTACGTCCAATCTCGGTGAGAGGCGCAAACGCGTCACTCCCGCGATGTAGACTGTCGCGGCCGATACGGTCGTATATAGGAGGCCGGAGGCCGGAGTCGATTATTACTTGTTGCGCCGCACTATGAGCTCTTCTGCTCGAGTGCGCTAGAGCTCGTCCGATCAGCTCTCCAGATGCAGAGGAGTTCGAGTCATGTATGCAAGCTTGTGGCGGTATTCGAGCCCAAGAAAGTGAAGCTAGCCAGAAGTAATGACGTTGGTGCAAATCGTCGTGGCTCCAGGTCGATACGACCACCGTGTCGGACCTGCTCATACGGGCTAGCAAATTGTGATTCAGGAGGGAGAATGACCTCCATGAATACGGACATTGCGACACAGACGAGCCCGCGATGGATTATGTAGACACTGGCAGCAGCCCAGAAACGAACGTACGCAATCCAGAACCTGTAGATGAGCATGAGATCTTCGAAGATAGTCTGACAGTGACGATTCGAGCAAAACTTGAGGTCCGAATGATCATGAAACTCACCTGGAAAATTGCATAAACAGTCTGCCTAGATGCCAGATCCGAGTGCTACGTCTGAATATCTGGTTCGAATCAACGCACCCGCATGACATCCATCTACCCCAACGTATTGTCATTAAAGGCAGCCTCACCCTGCGCCGTCTTCGAACACAAACGCGTTGATACTGGTGACAAAAGTCGAGCGCATATCGAACGTCGCAATGCATCCCAAGTGTCACAACGTCCGCTGACTTCAGCTAGCTTGTCCCATCGCGTCGGACCTCGTTGCGTGGCACGAAGATAGCGCACGAGAGAGCTAGCGTAAAATCCCCAGGAGATGGTTCCTGTAAACCGTTCGTTATCTAAAGCTTTCCGTGTATCATTACCTACAGGAGTTGCGTGAGCAATTGACAGCCTGCTGTGGGGAGAGACCTGGAGAGACATGTACGCGCCGAGCCGCCGATGGACGAGATACATACTTATGGATCTTAACTTGATTGTTGGAACATCCCGGTCAGTGTTTTGAGCCGAGGGGTATCCGTCAATGCCAGGGACGGTGGCAAAAAGGAATCCATTCAGCACTGGCATGCGCAGTAAACGAACTCGTTCCGTGGCTTCTTCCATCGCAGCCAACTGCCCATCTCGAACCAGGGCCCGGGAGTCGTAGATGGAATAAATTGACAGCTCCAGCGCCGTGGTAAGTTTCCATTGGAGCATGGGTAGTATCAAAAGTGTGCGGCCAGGCTCTCCCGGATGAAATACACATCGAGATTCGATGGTAACTGGATGGTGAGATGATGATGTGAGATCTACTAGCAAGAGTGGACACCGTGACTCACGGCCTGGATCATACGGCGCTCTTCCCACGCACCCACGTTTTCTCAGATTGCAACTTGCATCCACGAGCACCCAGCATCCGAATCACCCATGAATTCAAGACAAACACCACTACAAATCCATGACCACACACAACGACCTTGCAACAAGTACTAATCGTACACCCGAGAAAAAAGAAAGATGTACGTATAGGTAGGGGTATATGCTGACTGTCTTGTCTGTCTGTGAAACCACCGCCGAAACCAAAGAAATACTGTCCTCAAAAGATGAGCAGAAATGTCCAGGTATATGAGACTCCTCGTCGTGTTTCAAGCCGGCAGCGCTTAGAGGACCGCAGCGAGGAAGGCGGCGCCGAGGGCAGCAGCGGCTGCAAGCCCTGGGAAGGCGCTGATGGTCATGCCGTCGTTGACAGGGGCCGAAGACGACGAAGGTGGCGCCGAGCTCGATACCGACGCAGCGGAGGACGACGGGGGGGCGGTGGAGCTCGCGCTGGGGGAAAATGTGTCAGCCCTAATCGAGCATGAATTCGATGATGCTTACATCGGGTAGACGAGGACGCGGGCGTGAGCGGGAGGGACGACGTCACGCTGGTGGTTGCGACGGTAACCGAGGTCGACTTGCTCACGGTGGTGGACGTGGAGACAGATTTAGAGCTGCTCGTTGAAGAGTGGGAGGCACTTCCGCTGCTGGTGCCGGGGCAGTTGGAGGGAGCTGAGAGGGGTGTTCATCGGTACAGCGAAAGGAGCAAGAGGGAGGGGACGTACTGCCGGCAGAGATAGTAAACGGCGCGGTGTTCTGAGTTGCACCCGTGCTGTCCCTGATGTCGAACTCAACTTCGGTGCCTGGTGTACGAGCACCGGTCAGTGACGGTAGACAAAAAGACTTTTATTGGGACGAACCGGCGGGGTGGTAACAAACCAAGTGATAGAGTTGTTGGTGAGACCTCCGAAGGTGATAACAGTCGACGAGTCGGTGATATCGACAACACTAGCGAATGGATGAATGAGACGCGAGAAGAGGAGTCGCCGATGGATTACTCACGACTACGCAATCACAATGAACACGGCGAGCGTAATCAGAAAGACAGTGGACGTACAGCAATGTAGGGGGCTGCGAGAAATGAGACCGAGAAGTCCTAGAAAAAAGCGGAAAGACACACGAGTTCCTCCACTCCATTGGAGCAAAATCGGCTCGCAAAACCCTTTCAAAAGCTGAGTTCATGGAAAAACAAACATATCGGGCGCTCCGTACCTGGCGGCGGGCTAGAAATAAGGTCAGAAGCGCGCGAGCGGGATTACACGTAAACAGAACGTACACCGGGTATTGATGGTCAACTGAGCCACCGCCACGCCGAGGAATGAAGCGGCGATGAGAAGGGACGCGAACGAGGTTCTCATTGTAGCCTACGGCGACGGGCGGTCGAGGGAAGGTTTTGGACTGGGAAAAAGCGAGGTCCTCACGCCACATGTTGCGGCCGCTCCGTGCCGAGTTGATCCCCAGGCACATACGTTCTGATACGGTCTGTTCCTAAAGTGTCGCCCGACTTGGCACGAACTTAGTGGCAACGCACCTGCGCCAATCTGCGGCACTGCCCTTTCATTTGGCTCATGGGCCAAAGCTGTTGTCAGTTTATGCCGGATTAGGCATTCACACCATCAGTCACGCATCAGTCACAGTAGTCACCCGCACAACAGTGCAATGCCCGACATGTACCTTGTACGCGCCGCCTGGGTCCGGCACTTGTACCCTGGCCAAGCTGAATGCTAACCTCGTGGCAGTCCACTTGACATGCCAGGCTCCAGCATCTCGGGCCCAAAAGGAGACGAAGACACGTCGCAGCGTGCTGCAGTGCAGATGATGGCGGTGGTGATTTCCGCAACAAAACGACCATGAAGATAAGCCGGGGATTAACGTGTGCATCAAACAGGCGAAGGACCAGGCGAAGTTGTAGGGAAGATGCATCCATTCGTTTCATACATGTACACATTTGCAACATCTACATACTTATCGGCAAAGCATCCGTGTGCGGTCAATACCGAGTCGGCCTCAAAGTGACACCTCTTGAACCACCTATGAGGCTCCCTGTCCCTGTCCTTGTCGTAAAACGCGGTACACGCCTGCAGCACGCGCCGGTCATAGAAAACGACTGCATCACCCTCGTGCAGCGTGTACGCGTACTCCCGCCCGCGCTCCTCGAGCAGCGCCGCAGCGTGCCGTAGAGCGCAGGCAGGGTGTCGAGGGCGAGCGGGGCCTGGAACAGGTGGGGAGTGGTTCACCCGCTCAAGGGTGGGGTGCGCATGGTGGGGGGGGTGCCCGTCGTTGATGTAGTGGAAGACGACGGGCGTGCGTGCGAGGAGGGCGAAGGCGGCGGGGTCGGCGGTGCGGAGGGATTCGGCGGTGCGGAGGGATTCGGCGGTGTGGAAGGCGTTGACGAAGCGCGATGCGCTGCCGTGGCAGCGGTTCCGGAGGCAGTGGAGGATCGGGTATTTCGACGAGTGCTGGAAGTATTTGGGCACATGTGAGTATGGGAAGACAAGAGAAAAAGAAAAAGACAGACAGAGGATCCATGTGCAAGCCGACGTCCAGATTCGTTTGCACGATGTTCCGGCTGCTGTGCCGCAGATTGAGGACGTCCCGGACCTGCCCGTAGAACGTCTCGCAAATGTGGCTTGATCGGTCCGCTAGCGCGCGCAGCTAACACGTCGCGTCACTCGTTTCTGCATGCGGCATGCCCACGATAAAGAGCAGGCCGTGCGCAGTGAGCTAATGCATGCGTGCGCGGAGCCCGGGTCGGGTTGCGAGCAAGTCGGGATGGCGGTTCTGTCCTTGAGGGTGTGTTCGAGGGCGGAGGCGAGGACGCGTACGGGGGCGGCGAGAAGCTCGGTCAACGGTGTCAAGGGAGGTGAAGGCTGTCTGGATTGCACGAGTGATGTGGAACCTGGTTTGGTGATTCTAATTAATCCATCTATGGGCAGAGGACAGCAGAGGAGCCCGAAAGGTCAAGGCAGCCAAGAAGTCCAAGAGGCCAGAGACGAGAAGGCAAGAAAGCAGCAGCGCCGTGATCACGGGTGATCACGGAAACGGGTCCTCGGAGCCAACTTGAAATCTTATTGGCTGAGGGACAGTGTCGAAACGGGAAATTGCTCCGTTTGGACATTCACGTCGACACCAAAACGGGCCTGATCAGATTTGATCGAGCGCAAGCGTGACGGCGGCTTTTTGAGCGATTTACAGGCTCTGTACATCGTTTTGCACGCCGGAAATTTACTGAGCATGTGCTGATATCAAACACAAATATCCCTCTCTTTTCTCCCTTTCTTTTCTCTTTTCTAACTTGAAAAAAACGATTTTTGATCCCTCGACAACAGACATAGACCATGAGCCTTTCATTTTGTCTCGCAGGTGCAGACTGCTGTGGTCCACCTTACTAACCGCCCTCTGATCAGCTTCAATTCCGTTCTGTCACTGGCAGACGGCCCGTCGGCCTGTGATCTTCAAGTTCCCGCCGTTGAAAGTTGAACGTCGTCTCGGCCGAGTCCTGAGTCCTGACGGCAGGAGCCTTGGGCGGCAACGCCCCGCCCTCAGTATCCATAGGTATACATGCATCTGTTATGTTTGCTACATAACCAAAACGACGTCGTCATACGACCCCATTATCTAGCCGTTGACCGCCTCGCCGTCTTGAGAAGCCGAAAAACAGTACTAGTACTGCCTTGAAACGAATAACTTCAGCTTTGAGGCTTCGGCTTCCGCAGCTCAATCCCGACAACGCAACTTACCTGCTTTCTTCTACATCCCTACCGCCAGCTGACGAAAATCAGACCGGTCAGCTTGCACATATGTTGGAATTGTGGCAGTCTACGGGATCTCCCTTCCTGGACTCTGCGGGCTCAACTATTCATCTTGCGATTTTTGCAGCCCCTCCGCCTTCTCACTTTCTAGAATCTGCGTCTAGTTGTCCATGAGACAGGATTTCCAGTGACGAATTCACCTTTCATACCCGTCCGTCCGGCTCGTTCCTAAGTTGTTTCCACATAGACACGGCAACGCGATAGGCTGCAGGTACTTCTCACCTGATCTGGCGCGGGCTTCGGTGACCTGGCCATGGACAGACTTGAACATCTCAACTTGTCGTTCCAGATTCTCGCAATGTTGGAGGTTGTCAATGGCGGAGGTTAGTTGGAGAAGAGAGGAGGATTTTCAATTTGTGGGACCGCATGCGGCACGGGAACTTTTGAATTGGATTTGTTGGATACTTTGAGTTCGAAGCACTGTACTTGCTCCCGGGCTCACCGACGACGTATCTTGGAAAAAACGGCGAATGAGCGCAAGTGAAAAAAGAGAGTGAGAAACAGTTTCGACGCATATGCTGACTGCGGTGATGTCGAGGTATCCGGTGCTGGCGCCAGCATTTCGAATGTTCAATTTTGAAAAAATGAAGGGGTGAAGCCCGAAGTGCAATACCCTAACCGGGATCCACCCAATAAGCAGAACACTTGTATGCAACACGCGCGCCCTCCAATTTTGTAGCCGGGAGGAGTATGTGGCCACCTGCGGAGACGCCTTCACGGTCGTTCCCCAAAAGAAGTACTATCTCACACAACGGTCGGGACCCGTCTGAGAGACCTTCCAAAAAATGCATTGAGCGATACAGTGATAGCAAGGAAAGCAGCGATACAAAGCAAGAAAAAGAATGCGGTCCGTCCTCCGTCCAATAAGTCAGCTGAACGCGAGCGCACTCCACGCAGCTACAGCACCCACCGCTCCAATAATAGCAGCCCTACTCAGCGTCCGGGGCTTCCCAGCAGGCGCAGGCACCAGCGCATGCATCTTCGCCTCAACCTGATACAGCAGCACCTCGACAGCAGCCTCGGTGCGCCCGACGACGACGAACATGTCTGTGTGGTCGAGCGGGAGCGTGCGCGTGAACAGCCCGTGGGCGGCGGCTGAGGCACAGATGATCGGGGCGTCGAGCGCGGGGAGGACGTAGACGCTGGCTTTGGCGATGTGCGCGAGGGCAGAGGTGAAGGATAGGCGCTCCTCGGTCGTTAGCGTGCGCGCGAGTGGGCGGGTTCGGGTGGCACGTTTGGCTTCGTCGTCCGTAGGCGTCGACGCGCGTCGGGGGGTCATGGCGCCTGCAGCGTCGTCGGTGGCGGTAAGCTGAGATAGGCCGAGGTACGGTGGCTCGGATTCTGCCTTGGTGGACGACGAACCCTGCGACGAATACATGAAGCTGCTGGTCGGGGTGACCAGCGTTCCGGGCATGCGAGTGAACGGCTTTCTCTTCTTCTTCGGAATTTCTTCTTCTTCGTTGTCGGTGTCCCCACACACCGCTTCAAGATACAACGCGTCCAGCGCGTCTGCGACGTTCCTCGTCGGGGAATCAGAAAGAGTCTCGTTCTGCTCCCCATCCTCTTCTACATCCTCCGCAAAAGGACAGCCTTCCCGAGGATGGCCCTTGCGCGGGCGTTTGCAAGTGGTGCAGTACCGCGGTCTGCTGGGCGTCGAGGATTTGGAATCCGGGGTCAACACGGCACGGGGGCTCTTGGTGGAACTGCGGGTGGTTCGCGTGCCTGCGGGCGAGGAGCGCAGAGTGGGGGCCATGCAAGTAGATGGAAGAGAAGAACAAAGCCCAGTTGAAGAAAGAACAAGAACGAGGCGAACAAATCAGGACAAAAGCCGAGTTGATCAATGTTTACGCGTTTACGAGTCAACTTGCCTCCCACCATCATCCTTCTGGCAAAGACTTGATTGTATCCAAACTCAGAGCATTCTGCATCTAGGGATTTGATCCATGCTTTGCCTTGTGTTAAATACGGTCTCGTGCTGCAAGAATAATCGTCTCTCATGTCTACCGCCCTCAAGCTGAGCACACTACATCGTTCAGTCCCACCACACACGCAACTTGGTCTTCTTTGCCTTGACTTGTGATAATTGCAACGCTTGCATGCCCTTCAAGTCGTTCGTTCTTCGAGTCTGTCGCAGCTAGACGAGGCTGGGTCCTTCCAATTGGATGGCTTCAAATACGTCGAGATTCGAAGTTATTCTTACCCACTCAGTGCTGTACGGGCGATCAACAACGGGCATCGAACTCTGAACTTTCGGCGTGCAAGCTGCTCAACGCAAGCCCGAACTATGAAAAAAACTACGACCGAGCTCAGTACTCAGGAATCAAGTGGTGTGGCATTTGCAGTGCAATTTGTTTGCGCTCGATTCTGAATCTGGATTGTCTGCTGCTGTCAGGCTGCTGAACGGGGCCAACAACTATAAGAACACACCGTCTTCTTGTGATGCCAAGTTGAAGTCTCCGACGAAGCGGGACATCTGACAGACGGTCCACAAGTTCTGTGTCTTCTGGGGAGAGTTATGTTTTTCGATTTGGGTAAGACAGGTCGCGAAGGAACTTCTCCCGGTGCGTTAGCCTCTTGCGCCCCCGTAAACGTTAACACCTTGCAATACATAAAAGGTTGCTGTATATCGGAGCGGCTGGGCTGTCTCGGGCGAATACATATACTGTAAAGCCAATATGCGCGGGAGGATTTATCTACCTACCTATCAAAGACGATCCGCCGGCCGGTCGATGGAAGTCGTGAAAATCGGGTGAGTATAGATCAATACTCGCTTGCTGCTGTCAACGTCGTTTCTCGAGGGAGAAGCAAGGCTGCGTCGGACGTTGCTGTGGGTCCGCCTCGACTCGACTTCACACGTACCCTCGAAACACTGTGGTAAGTAAGTGTTATAAGTGTGACGTGGACGCGACGTTCGCAGGCCCCGAGTCGACGGATGAGTGGTTGGTTGCAGAGAAATAATTGTGTGAGTCCCTGATGCAGATTATCACTTACTTACTTACCAATGAAGAGCCCATTACTCAGACTCGAATTGAAATATGATTTTCGCTACCCCATACTCACCATATACAGCTCGTCGGCGGAAATTCTTGTCCTTCAAGGTACAGCAGCAGTCTGTGTAATTGATACTTACCTTAAGTGCGTGGCATTGACATACGTCGATGCTCGACATGGACGATGTTTGTCGGTCGGGCGGCGTCGGGCGGGCGTAGTGGGACATAACAAACATCTGCGGATGTCGTCGCGCCAGAATTCCGTTGGGACAGGGCGGCGGAAGGTGCGCACAGCAGCTCCAGTGGAGCGAGTATTGATATCGATGCGTAGCGGCGGACGAAGAATACGATGCTATAAGCCTAGAAGTATCGAGGACGCAGCTAGCCATGGAGACTAGGCATGGCCAGGTACTTGTTCGCTGCGATGAGTACGTGGCGGGCGGCGGGATGGCTCGATGAATCCGAAAGCGGACAAGAACGGACTTGAAGGTAACCAGGAGGTTGCTTGCCGACCTGACCGGAGTCACTGGACGACCGGGGCGACGGGATGTAGATCAGCTCAATGGGTGTCGGACCGCGGCCGATGTTTATTTCACAGTATCGAATCTACGCCGCATTGGCTTACTAGAGATGATTGTTAACGGCTATTGAGATACCTGGCGGTGACCGTCACCACAGCAGTCAGCACCCGCGGATCCCTCACACACAAAAAAATATGATGTCGATGTCGAGACACGGATGGAATTCCCGCTGGTATTTTGAGGTCGGTGGACTCTGGAGGCAGTATTGTGGAGTTGTTGGGTTTCGAGGCAGTTGGAGCGTGGGTTGCCATTTTGGACCACCTTCCTGATTTGTACCCCTTGCCATCTGCTGTCGAGCTATAAGGCCAATGCAGTCTTCTTTGAGTCCGCTGCTATGTCCTCTTCGCCCTCCTCGTCCTCGGTAGACTACAGTATGTGGAGTCCGGCCAGCAGCAGCGCGTCGAGCAGCCCGGTCCACAAAGCCTCCCTTGTTGACCCGTCGACGCACTCTAGTGAGCTGCTTCAGCTCGTAGATGTCGAGCTTTCACAGCCTGTAATTGGTTTGTTTTCTCTCTTAATGTCTCTTCTTTCTATCTCATAATCCGTCTAGAATATGTCGTGGACTGCATCTCAGACTTGGTCGACGACGCCCTTGCCCGTGCGGGCACCGCCCTGTCTCTGCGGCCCCTAGCTTCGCACAGGAAATTCACCGCCTTCGTATCCAAGGTCCTCTACCGCGCGGAAGTCGCGCCAGCCACCATCCTCGTATTCCTAGCATACCTCGACCGCGCGGGCCCTTCCCTCCACATAGCCGTCGAAAAATGGGCTCACGAGCGCGTGTTCCTCGGCGCGCTTGTCTGCGCCTCAAAGTACGCGAATGATTCGAGTCTGAAGAACGTTCACTGGGCCTTGTGCACCGACGTTTTCGGGAAGCGGGACATCGGGCGCATGGAGAGTGAGTTTCTTGCGGTGCTGGAGTGGCGGCTGGGCGTGAGCGAGGCGGATGTGGTGGCCCATTATGAGGGGATCATGTCCGCCGTCGGTGTGCGGCTCGATGTGGGAGATGTTTCTTACCCCCGTTCTCGAGTGCACCGCCGGCACACATCTGTCTCCTCGTCTTCAGCCGGCTCCCTCCCCAGCCTCTCGCCCCCATCTGCGCGCAGCCTTCCCCCTCCCCGTCGCCTACTCTCTCCCCGCGCACACCCCCGCCCCCGCCCCCACTCCACCTGCCCGACGTGCCCATGGACGTCGACGTCGACGTCTCCGCCCGCATCCATGTCTCCCAGCTGCACCCGGCCAACAAACCCGGCTGCTTCACCAACTTCGTGCGCTCGTTACCGATCTCTATCCCGGGCTCGCGCCGTGCTTCAGTGGCGGCACCGATCCCTGGGCGCCGCGCCCCGCTCCCGCCTCGTGATCGTGATCGTGAGCGCCCGACGAGTCAGCACCGCGTCGCGGTTCAGGTGTAACTTCCGGGCTACGGCTTTCTCGCTTCTCCTTTCTGAATTTGTCTCTCTTACTCTGCGCCGCACACTATGCTTTCGTCCTCCGAGTCGAGACGCTGGGTCTTTATTTATTTACTTATTTATCGGGTCGCCATACTGTACTACTGCTTGCGGTCGTTCGTGTAATACGTATCTGTTCTATAGTCGGAAATGAAGAAACAAGAAAGGTCCCAATCGGTATTGCACTTTTTTCGACTTCGGAGATGATCGGCGGGGACAACCCTTGGCTTGACCACCATCATGCTCATTGCCGGCAACTGATCCAATTCGAGACCTGCCCGCCGTACCTAGCTGACGATTGTCGATGATTCCATCGGGGCTATCCGAGTCGGCGTCCCACTGTTACTCCTCGCTCCTGACGCCTCAAGACGCCGATCTCGCAGGAAGCATCGAGCACCGAGGAATCTCACCCAACTCTGCAACTGCAAGTGCAAGTTTGCGGGGCAAACGCCTCGATCTGCGCGGGGGTTCCTGGTTCTCGGGGATACCCTACAAAGTCATCTACAACGTGCTGAGCCCGGGCGCGGTGGTGGGACTTGCGTCTCTCGTGCGAGCCTGTACTCGGATCAGACACGGACTCGCGACGGGAAGATCGAGGCGGCTGTCATCGTGAAATGGAGCTGGTCCCCTGCCTCGGCTGAGGCGAAGAATTCGAGAGCGACGCAGAGGCGGAGTTCATCGAGGCCGCGAGCGGAAGGCGCTCGGGACGACGGCGACTTTGCAAGCACCTACCGCGGCTCTTGTACTCGGAGCAACATAGCCTTGAGGTCTTCGGCGACAGCAAGCGTGTGCTCTGTCGTGTCTTGGTTTTCGAAGAGCTCTGCCCGATCACTGAGCTGAGGACTGCGCAAGACTTGAGTAAGGCATTTTATGACGTGTTCCGGTGTGCGTCGCTCGTTTTCCGTCGTCTCTTGTGTTCTTGGGTAGGTAACCATGGACAGGCTACCGCTGGTTATACGAGGAGGCGGGGATTATGCACCGCGACGTCAGCCTCAACAATATCATGTTCCGCAGGGTAGACGGGAAAGTCTACGGCGTCCTCAATGATTTTGATCTAGCGGTCTATTGGAGGGAACTGTCCCCGTCGACTTCGAAGCAGCGGACGGGTACGAAGCCCTTTATGGCGTGCGATCTCCTCGTCGTCGAACCACCAGCCCATGTATATCGATTCGACCTCGAGTCGCTCCTCTACGTGATGGTGTTTGCGATGTATCACTATTACGACGGGCAGGAAGTCGACAACCCTCCGTACAAGGCATGGGAAGAGCTCGGAACGGCCGACGTGCGGGCGCATAAGATTGCATTTTTCTGCGATGCGCTCCCCGATCCGACGCCAAACTTCCTTGAGCTCAAGCCTCTCCTGTGGAGTTTCCGTGACTTGTTTCTCTTTTACTACAGCTTACGAGGCGCGGGTCCAAAGGGGAGGCAGCGGATGGAGAGGCTGGTTGGGTGCCGAGATCAACTTTGACTTGGTAGAAGAGGTGTTTTTGACCGAGCTGCCTGTGCCAGCCTCAACCTTGAATTCGTAGTCTCGCGACGATGTTCTTTCTTCGTGAAATACATATAGAAACGAGTCGTTTTGACATGAGTGCGGGTCGTGTTACAGTGACATGTGGGGCGAGACGAGTCGGCGCCGCGTCGTGCTGCAACTTCCAAGCTGTGTCTTGCTTGCTTCCCTTTCTGAACTTTGAATTGTCTCTCTATGGCCGGTTGCACCTGTAAATCTGTGGTAGCACTTCCTGCACCATTTCACTTGTCTATTCAACGTTCCAAAAAAGAGAGAGAAAGAGCTCGACGCGTTTTCCACGCGTTGTTTACGCGTTGTTGACTCCGATTGTGCGTGTTGCGCACCCTTGCGCCCCCACCATCACTACTTATGCCCACAACCCCACTGGCCAACGCGGGCCCCGCTCCACCCGTTCAGTCGACCCCCTACAGTCAGGGCACTAGTACAAGTGATCATACGCAATCGACTGAAACTACGCAATCCCAATACTACGCTTCTCTGCGGGAAGATCTGCTGTCCGACGCCGAGCGGATCACTGTTGATGACTTCTTCAAACACATCCTTAACGTCGATGAGCCTGCAGACGGGAAGCTCCTCGGCGACTTCAAGAACAGCAACAAATGCTCGCAGTTTACGAAGTTGAAGGATGAATACGTGTCGTGCTTCGGAAAGAAACCCATCTCAAACAAGCTTTTATTGAGTTGGCCAACTTTTGTGTCGGAGATGATGCTGAAGTCGTATTCTGCGCTGACGATCCCCGTATCATCCGTGGGTCTCCTGCAGAACGAGAGACTGGCGTGGTCGCTGTCAGACGGAACGCGCTGGGTGGCCCACCCGAGGACACCAGGTTTCACTGGCTGGAGATTCTTTCCTTCTATCAATTCAAATGGAAGCCTCTTCGTGCGCCAGACCGTTCTCTCTAATCGCTATTTCTGACGAGATCGATAGCTGCTGCCCCATCTTCCTCCAAGTCGCAATCGCAAGGATCTTCCTCAGCGCCGCGGCGGCAGGAGTCTCGTCAGGCCGAGGAGTCCAGTGCCGGTCAGCGGCAGACGCAGACGGGCAGCACCAAACGACGCGCCGACAGTAGCGCGTCCGGATCCCATACCATGAAGAAAGCAAGACACGAGGATTCACGCGCACGGATCCAAAGCGCTCGTTATGCTCGCAAGCTCCTCCAATATGGCGGTCTCCGCTCCCACGTCATTGGCGCGGTGATCGCAAACGACGAGATGGAGCTGTTATATTACGACCACTCCGTCGTCGTCCGTTCACATGCTTTCAACTTCGTCGAGGATTCTGCGCGGTTCTTCAATCTGCTCGACGCTATGAAGCGTCTGTCGGTGGTGCAGCGGGGGCATCGCCCGCGTGTAGAGCCGCCTGCAATTGATAGAATCGCCGACGACGCTGGCCTCTCACTCAACGATCCTTTCAAGGGGAGACGTCTCATCCTGAAGAAGTACGCCGGGGATCCTCTGGAGCTTAAAGAGACCATTTTCGAGCCACGCAGGCTCATCGGGCGGGCACTTGTGTCACGCGAGCGAACATGCGCTCGCCAGAGGGCAACGCCAAGGCCGTCATCGTGAAGTGGAGCTGGCCGCCCACGACGAGGAAAGTTGAGGCCGAGCTCCTCAAGGAGGTGGTTGGCAGGGCCACGGGGGACCACTTCTGGGTCCGGGACCATTTGCCGCGCCTTTTTCACTCGGAGGAACAGGAGCCGGGGACTCCTCAGCTCGCACTTTGCACTCTGCTTGGGGACAAGTATGAGATGCGTGAGCTTCGCGTCGCGGTTTTCGAAGAGCTCTACCCGATCACTGGCTTGACGAACGCGCAAGACCTCGGTAAGGTGTTCTATGACATATTCAAGTGTACGTCTTTCTCCGATGTCTCTCGTGTCCTTGGGTAGTAACCATGGACAGGCTACCGCTGGCTATACGAGGAGGCGGGGATCATGCACTGCGACATCAGCCTCAACAACCTCATGTTCCGCAGGGTCGACGGAAAAGTCCACGGCGTCCTGAACGATTTCGATCTAGCGGTCTACTGGAAGGATCCGTCCTCGTCGACTTCGAAGCAGCGGACGGGCACGCAGCCCTTCATGGCGTGCGACCTCCTCGTCGTCGACCCACCAGCGCATGTATATCGCTTCGACCTTGAGTCGCTCTTCTGGGTGATGGTGTTCGCGGCGTACCACTACCACGACGGGCGGGCGGTCGACGACCCGCCGTACAGAGAATGGGAGGAGCTCGGGACGAAGGACGTGCGGGTACACAAGTTTTCGTTTATCTTCGACGGGCCCCCCGAGCCGACGCCGCACTTCCGGGAGCTCAGGCCGCTCCTGCAGGGGTTCCGTGAGCTGTTTTTCTCTTACTTCGTCCATCGGAACAGGGCGCAGAGAGGGAAGGCGGACTACCCCTGCCGAGATCGACTTTGGTTTGGTAGAAGAGGTGTTTTTGGCCGAGCTACCTGCAGCTGTCTTGAATGCATAGCTCCGCGACGATGTCTTTTTTCGTAGAATACATTTGTAGATAGAAAGGACGCGTTTTGACATGAGTACATGATACTAGTACGAGTGTGGTGATCCCGCTTTGATACTTACCACCAACCCTGTATGTTTTCACGCGACCGGGACCGATGATCTAGTACCACAAGAGATGACTCCGCTGGCATTCAGCTTCAACTCGACGAGAAAATGTCTAAACTGCTGTCGATATAACCACGCGCCTCTTTCCTTCCCCACAAACCTCCCCACCCCGCATCATCCCACTATCCATCTTGGACTGCAGCGTGGGCAACTTCGCGCCGACGGGGGCAACGTGGGTGTACGACGCGCCTCCTCTGAAGAAGGAGATTGACGCCGAGCACCTCAAAGGATCCCTAATCGAGACCCTCGGCGCGTACCCGCAGTGGGCGGGCCAGCTCCAACACACTGCGTACGCGCCCGCCGCCGCGGAACCATACCAGGCGTTCGCGGCGCCTCGAGATCGCCTATGGATACGGCAGCGGGTGGACCCCGGGGTGGCGTTCGTCGCGGCGCGCTGCGCCGCGCGCGTGGCGGACGTCTTCCCGTCCCTGGCCCAGCGCATATGTGCGAGGGGGCCTTCGAGGCGACGGCGCTCAACGCCGAGGCGCTCGGCCTCTCCCCACAGCCCCCGCGCTGAGTACCGGCGACGCAGAGTCCGTCGCTGCGGGGCTCCCGTGTCTCATCGTGCAGGTAACGACCTTCGCGTGCGGGGGCGGAGCTGTCGCGGTGAAGGCCGCGCACCCCATGGCAGACGCCCAGACGCTCGTCGCGTTCGTGGGTGACTGGGCGGCGGTCTCGCGTGCGCTCCTCCGCGGCGGCCCCCTGCCGGTGCTCACGCCTGTCTTCGACCCCAGCGCGATCGACCGGGCGGCGGTGGGGGATATCGACGCCGCGCAGCCGGACGCGCGGGCGTTGGAGGTTGCAAGGGAGGTGCCGATACATAGGTACGACTGGTGGGCGGACGGGGAGGGGGGTTAGATGAGAAGCGCATCCCTGCGCACCTTCGCGGGGCGGCGCTGCAGCCGGGGCCGCCGCTGCCGTGGCACGAGTGGGACTTGACGCTCCCGATCAAGAATTGTCTGCTGTATTTCAGCAAGGAGGAGGTGGATCGGATCTGGGGTGCAGCCACCGCAACGTCTGCCGCTGCTGCTGCTAATGCGAAAGATCTCCCGCGGAGCATCGGATCAGCCGCCTCGACGCGCTGCAGGCACACATCTGGCAGGCCCTCATGCACGCGTACCCCCCACCGGCGGCTCAGACGAAGAATTCTACATGAACCTAAGCCTCGGCATGCGCCGCGCGCGTCGCACCCCCTCTGCCTCGCACCACCCTCGGCTCGCCCATCCTCCTCGCCCGCGCGCGCGCGCGCCCCTCCCACACCCTCGCGCAGCTCGCGCGCGCCATCCGCACAGACGTCCTCGCGCAGTTCACCCCCGCGCGCGTCGGCGCCGTCCTGCACCAGATGGCGTTCGACGTCGACGCGCAGCGGATGTGGGCGCGTTTCTTGGGCGGCGGAATGTTATTGTGACGAGCTGGGCGAGGGTGGGGGTTTATGAGGTCGATTTCTTCTCTGGGGGCGGGGGCGGGGG
>QVIE01001120.1:0-40769 GCA_013387415.1 Panellus pusillus | reverse complement strand
GTCATGAGCATATTCGGTCGCTCCGTTGTGTGTTGCTGATTGCAGGCCCATGGGTGATTGCTCAGGTGCATGCAGCGCTTTTGTTGCACTCATGCGCGGTCGTCCCTTAACAGTCTTCTTCTTCGGAGGGGATAGATACAGCTGCTCTTCCGGGACTTGTAAGTCAGCTGTAGTCACAAGCGATCCTTGTATTTCTGAGGAATTGACACCGCCCAAGGTGATGAGTTCATCTTCGTCTTCATTCCACCTCCGACGCCGCATATGTATCTGTATGGTACTGGCACGGTGCGAGAGGGTGTGGGCAGGTGTGAGCGCTGCGGTAATGATTGACACAAATCAAAAGAAGCTCTTACGAAATGACATTGACAGTAGAAGCTCTTACGAAATGACATTGACAGAATATATTGTTGCATGTATTACGAGACTATGATCAACAGCGAAGCTAATAAAACTGATAAAGATACCATGGGCAACAAGTGCCCAATGGCACAGCGGTCAGGAGGCGTCCCACGAGGATTTCCTCGGTTGAACCGCTCGTTGAATTCCGCGTGACCGCTGCGTCAACGGGCACTTTTTGGTTCAAACCCCACCGGCGCCTCTTTTTCCCCTTTTTTTTTAACCCCACCACCGAATCTCAGAGTGCATGGGTGCTCAAGCATTGATTACTAGACTTGCATAATTTGTGACTAGCATACAGGTACTAAGGTGAATTAAAGAGCGCAATTTTATTGGTTGCATTCGCCTGTACGTGCCCACCGTGCTCCACCCAGACTGTGCTGTAAGGGCATGTACACGCACAGCCAGGGCAGTCCTGACCCCCACACCTCTTGCAAGTTGGAAAAAAGTGACCCCCTTCGTGTTCGATCCATTCCGTTGATGCATCGCACATGCACGCGCAGCCAATGCACTCGCTGCTGTAGCAGCGGCGGCAGCGAGGCAGGGGCAGAGGGCTAACAGGCCAGCGGGGGATAACTAAGGCACGCTTCGTGTGCCTGTTATCTTCCTCGTCCTCGTCGTCTTCGTCGTCCTCGTCCTCGTCGTCCTCGTCGTTCTCCTCGTCACTTCCAAACCCTGCTAATTTAGATACTGGACGGGCGGGGCACGGCGTTCCGGGGAGGGGGGAAGTACGAACGCTCGTAGCGCGTAGTTCCTCGCTGCTGAGCAGGTTGACGGACATGCTGCTCTTGCTCTATACGATCCGGACGATGCATCTCACGAAGAGCTTCTTCTTGGACGGCTTGACGGGTGTGATGCTCTCGCTCCATACGAGCCGGGCGATGCTTCTCTTGAAGAGCTTCTTTTTCTTGTGTTCTGGACGAAGGTGTTGAGGCATGCATACAAGACGGAGCTGGAAACCTACCTCTTCTTTTCTCAACAGCATTAGAATGACGTTTCTCTTCTTGTTCGGTCTGTAATTTGCTGAGGATGATGTTAGTTTGAAGAATATGACAATGGAGACAGACGGACCGCCAGCGATAATCAGACGAGTGTTCTGCTGCGTGTACCTTGTAATTGACATGTGCGATTGTATCTTCAGCGACGGCTGCCCTTTTCCTATATGGAAGGGAGTTACAGAGCACCCTTAGGTAGAAGTAAAGCTGTGCACCGTCGCATGCGATCGCGAGCTTTTCTCCGACGCATTTCAGCATATCTGCTTTTGAGATGGGTGACTGCTAAGATGAAAAGGTGAGGACACGACGCCACTTCTCTTCATATGCCTTGCGCGACTGCTTTAGGTTGTGCTGCTTCACCTCTGGGTCAAGCCGCGGGCGACCCGAGCCATGTGCGAGGTTGAGTTGTAGTGGAAGGTAGGAGAGGGTATCACATCTAAATATTGAAACACACTCGAATCCAAATATCAGTTCCCGAATGAAATGAAACAGTGATTCAATTCATACCACCTCTCCCTTTAGTCCAGTCTGTCTCCAAATATTTTCCTACATACTAGATGACCTATAGACCTCATAAAATAATCCCCGACACTCCAGGACCCGCCATTCTTTTGGGATGATTTTTTTTGTATTTAAACAAGAAAGTTGTTAGAAGGTCTTGACGTGGCCTAGGCCACAATGAACCAATGTCTGACCAAAAATCGAGGCTGAATGTGCTCAATTACGCCTGGGGAGCGCCGTATGTTCGCGAAAGAAATCATGTTCGCGATAGAAATTATGTTCACGAAAGATATGATATGATGTTCACGAAAGGAACTGTGTTCCCGGATAGACAGTGTTACAGTCAAAAACCTCTGAGACAGACAACTAGTAAGGTACAAAAGACTATGGCAACACAAGAAAGCTACATGTACACATGTCGCAACGTGCAGCAGCAATTATGTTCGCGAAAGAAATCGTGTTCGCGAAGGAAATCACGTTCACGAAAGAAATGATGTGCCCGAATTATGTCATTCTTCGAACCCGTCTAAGACAGACAGATAACAAAGATATATGAGACTACAACGGTACAAGAAGGCTACGTACACAGGATGCAAAGAAACTATACGCGAATCGCGCAGCCAGAGAAGGCGTGCACTGGGTGCATGATCCTTACATACATGTCCGTATTGCTATACCACCTCCGCTTGCATGCTATTGTCGATGTGCGTAATGAAATGCTTGAGGCGCCTTAGCTCTTGGGAATGGCCGGCTTTGTTAGGTAGTAAGCCGAGGGAGAAAGCAAGCAGAGCTGCGGAGCAACTGACCGTGAGGATATGTGGCCTTGAGAGCCATGCATGGAGTGTTCTGGGCGAAGGCTGCCTTATTACTGCCATGTCTCGACCCACGCCGCACATATTGCTGTGGTGACTGGTTTCCTCGCGAAGATGGAAGACGCAGTCTGCTCCACAGACCAGGCAGTGGCAGCCCTCAGCATGGCGCATAGGTGATACGCCGGATCTTGTTGACAAGGATGGGTGCTAATATTCTTGGCTTATAAGGTTAGGCTGAGCGAACAAGGGGTGGCGAGAATGACTCACAATGGCGGCTGTGTCCAGCACAAAGGCACAATCTGCTCCCAAACGGTAGTTCAGAGGAGCGCCAACGATGCGTCCACCCTTGCTGCCAGTCCGCAACAGGGGTTCCGAGGTGCGCAAGTCCGTCGTTGCAGAAAAGGGAACCTGGTAGAATCAGAAGTCAGATGCTTTCATGAGGCCACCAAAGGGGAGTGAGGAAAGAAGGCTGAGTAAGAAGGAATGAAAACGAGGAATGGTATGAGAAAGAAAGGGAGAATGAAGAAAAAAAGCAGTGGCTCGTTGCCCTGCTCTTAGGTGGGAGTTGGGCCGCAGGCACGGAAAGAAAGGATTTAAAGATAAGGAACAGCACAAATAGAGGGGAACTGAAGGGGCAAAAACAATGGGACACTCACCGTGTAGATTGGTGTCGGTGTGGTAGTCCGGCGCAAGTTGGTTTTGGTCACGTGTAAAGATTAGACGAGAATCCAGCAGTGCTGAAATCGTCGCCAGCAACAACTACGACGGACAAGCAGTTGGTATAATTAATGAGACCAGGATGAACGAGTAATAGACAAGGAGTATTGTCCCTCTATTGCGCAGGGAATACCTACATATGTATGGCAATTTACGACAAAAAGCAAATTCCCTCTCTCCGTATGGCTAATGTGTCTTAGCCTGGTCCAGTTTGCCCTGCAACTCTGCAATAAGTTGGCGTTGAAGCTCATTCTCCTCTTCCTTCTCCATGAGAGCGAGGCGCGCTGCCTCCGCTTGCGAATTTGCATCCTTCTTCTCCTTCTCCAGCAAGTAAACTTTCTTTCCGTCGCTGAGACTAGCCTTAGCCCGCATTTTTTGAGCCCACCGATAGTCTGACCGAATCGATTGATGAGGTCCGTAGAATCGTCCAACGCCTCCTGACGCAGAATTTTGGACGTGTAATGGAGGATCCAGATCCATTTCCACGATGTGCAGCTGCCACGAACAGCCAACAGTTGGTTTCCGCTGCAAGTCGTTCGCACTGTGAAGTAATGTTAGCTGGCCTGATGGCGCTGTGAGAGAGGAGTCTCACACGGGCGAGAATGTCTGGCATGACCAGCATGAAGCGGTCGTCTGGCCGATCGCACCTGCCACGGAGAGGTTGCCTCCGGAAGACCTCTGAGAGAGAAGCTCTTATGGCGTAGTTCATTGGTGGAGTGGCGCACTCACCAAATGGTTTGTTTCCTCGCATAGCGCCTTCTACCACTCCATGAATTGGATTCTTCAAGCTGGGGCGCTTTCGGGGTCGTCTTTGGCGGGCAGCCCCCTCGCCCTGTCGGTCAGTTTGGCTATCCTCATCCGACGACTCCTGTGCGTCGGTAGTACGCCTCTTACGTTTGTGCTTACCGGCTCGGGAGCCATCGTCCAAGGTTTTTGAAGAGCTGTCGTTTTCGTTTACCAGGTTTTCTGTGTTGTTGTCAGCACCCGTGGATACAGGGGCTTGCGTTGTCGCAGCGTTCTCGGTCGGTTCTACAGAACTTGCCGTGACAGGAGGGAGAGACTCTGTGGTGCTGCATTCCGATTGTCTCTGTACCATATCGATGGCAACGGTGGAAGGCACGGGATCTGATGGCAAATATGAGCCAGAAGGAGCGCGAGGTGGTTCAGAGATAGGTGGCTACGGCACGAGATGAGAGAGCAGTATGGCTTCTGCCAATATACTAGCAGCACTCACCTGGCTGAAAGGCTGTTGGGGATATGCATATGGTTGTTGAGCGCCCGGGCCAATATAAGGGGTTGGAGATGTCGTTGAAACCCTTGTGCGTAAAGGTGCTGCATCTGTATTGTATTGAACAAAAGTCTGCGGCCTGCAAAGCCACGCACTCCAGGATCCGAGTATGGGTGATACAACTGTACATGAGTAGCGGCATAAGAGAATAATCAGAGGATAGTTATATTCACGTACCGGCGGGAACGTGGGGTACGTAGGAAATCCCTGCTAGGTCGTTTTCAAACGAAAGACGCAAATTTTGTCAAAAATGTCGTACCAGGTTTACTGGAGGGTGATGGGTCGAGCTTGAGGGATACTGAGGTGTGTTGGGAGCATACGTGGACCCGGGATTTACAGATAGTGCACTCTGCTGCGAAATATATTGGACCTGGTCCCAGTACGGCATTGACAAAAATATACGCACCGCAGCGAGAAAACGCTGACCGTCTTGAGTGTGTATGCACTTGGACAGCTGGGGATTGCCTGGGCAGGTTGCACATGTCGTCCTAGGTGAAGGACCAGCCATTGACGAGCGCTGGTTTGAAAGTCAGAGTCAGGAACAGAAGGACTCGCAAGCAGAACTGCAAGCAAGTAGAGAGGTTGCATGCAATATTGGTGTCAGCATTATAAATTGAGGACTTGCAGGGTAAAGTACGAGCAGGGCAGCTTGCATGCAGAATCACGCTTGTAGTTGTATATTGCGGAATCAATGATCCATAGCGGTAGCGATTCTTTATCCCTAAGTGCTATAGTCTTTTTTCGCTTTTGAACACGTAGAGATGTGTGAAAATATCATCAGAACAGAATGCCTGGGTGTTTTGAAGAAGAGAGTGTACTGGTTGCAAGATAAAATCGAACGGTGAACACCTCTACGAGTGGCTGTGCTTGGTAGAGGTGTTCACCGGGGCAACCCTAACCCTAGGTAGGCAGAAAATCACGGCCAAAGATCCTGGACCCCATTGACGACGTCGGTTTCAACTACACCGGTGGGGCCGTTGCTGGTCTCAGTGTCGACCCTGCATCATGGCTTCTGCCATGCGACCTCTTCACCAACAAGACCACCATGTACCTCATGTCCTATTGCCGCCGTGCCCACAAGTAAGTATCGGCCAGTGTCTCACTTCTTTCTCCCTTGTTTGTTTTTTCTGATACGCTGCATTCTTTGCAGGCACGTTGGCGGCGGTGTCGTCTCAATTGCAGACCCAGACTTCAATGCGCTCCACACCACATGGTGCAAGTCTCTCGTTGACATCTCCATCTTCGGTGAATGGACTGACACCACCAATGCGACCATAATCAACGAGATCCACCAGGATGTCACCAACTTCCTCGCGCCCATCCATGCTCTGACCCCGAGTATCAACGGAGGCCAGTACTCCAACAAGGTGAGTTATATCACCAGATTTATCCCGTCATTTGACTGATCCACGCTCTGCAGCCCGACTTGCTCATTCCCGACTACCCGCACGCTAACTGGGGAAGGCGCTACAACCGCCTCTTCAGCCTCAAGAAGATGTACGACCCTACCAACCAGCTCCTCGTTGTCCAAGGCGTTGGGGCTACTGACTACTGAGATTCGGAGAAGATCTGCCTGTCCAGTCTGTTTTAATTGTGGTTCATGTTATAAACTCCGGATATGGGCTTCACATCCATTCACTCACATTTTGACCATTTACTTATCTAACGAGAAACATGTCAAAGTCATAATTCATTGTAGTGCGATGCATATTTATACGGAGATATGGTTGTAGCATTGGTAGTTGAATACATGGAGCAAGGTACTAAAGCTATTCAAGCGAGGCTGTAGTTGAATACACAGAGCAGGTAACAAAATGCCTGCCGGCCCCCTTCAGACGTCAATTCAGGTATCCGTGGACGTCTGAGGCTGCTTTGACTTGGGCCTGGGTTTGGCTCCGACCTGATTGGGAGTACTGGCCACCTCGCTATCGTTGGGGATTTGAGGCTGTACCGACTGTGACTTGCTTTTAGCTTTGACCTTCTTAGGAGCAACGTCTTCATCATCGCTGTCGTCCGGACTCTTCCGCTTGTTGGACTCAACACCTACAGCAGCGATTAGGCGGTTTCGGGCTTGACGCCCTGCTTCGGCGGCCTCCGGGGTCAACTCGTTGTAGAGGTACTCTCGTAACTCGGCAGGTGCGTGCGCAGGCAAGCTGATCTTGATGGTGGCGCCATTGGCGAGAGACGGAGAAAGGGCATTGAACTCCTTGCTCAGTATATTGATCTGAGCAGCGCGGAGTCGAAGCTGCTGGTCGTCCCGGGATATACCGTTGCGATATATATTATCAATTGTAATGCCATGGGATCGCAGGCCCTCGACAAGGAAGGCGCGATCACGCGGATTGAGGCGCGCATTATAGCCTTTGAAAACATGAGGATCAATAAAAGATAGATGCATAAAGAGCACTTACTCTCTGTGACGAGCTTCCCCTTGACCATTCGGGAAAGTTGCATGTCCTTCTTCCACATCGCAAAGTCGACGGCTACTTCGTCTGCATCGCAACCGCAGTTGAAGTGGCCTGGGGCACGATCGAGAGGTCCGCCTTCTCGATTGAAAGGGTGTGGCTGGCCTTGAATCTTAAACTTTGCGTCTGTGTCGCCATCTGGGTAAAACGCCTTGCCTCGTGCCTTTTGGTGATAACCGCACCTATGGGAGCTAGTTAAGAAAAAAAGGAGTAGACTTCTGTGGGGCTTACAAGAGACCACCCTGCTTATTACGGTGTACTGCAAGGAAAAGTTCGAAACTGTCGTCACCAGCACTGGGGGCGACCGACTGGACATCTCGTACCATTCCCTTCTTGAAGGGAACAGGCACTTTGCCGCGACGCATGTCGTTACCCCACTCGCGCACTGCCCGTTCCTGTTCGACTGCAACAACGACACCTATGAGCAACGCCCAAATGATATAGTCCACAACTTACGGCAAACACTGTGCTTCGTATTGTCGTTGTAGGAGGCAAACTCTTTTATGAAGTCTGTGGAGGATGTTAACTATATAGGACGGGTAAGACTTCATTCTTACCTCCATTCTTCCTCTTCGTCACTATGGACGGCTTCCGAAGTGATCGCCCACTGATTTTGGGGCGCTTATTTGTGTTACCTTCCTCGCCATTCTCACCATTGTCTTCGTTGCCCTCGTTGCCTTCCTCCGCCTCCCGCTTATCTCCTGCGACGCTAAGGTTGCTCATTGCTGTATCTCCTCCAGCCGTATCATCGACCTCTCCTTCGGCGTCAATGTCGGGCTCTTCGTTAATGGAGTGATCACCCGCTACAAAAAGCAAAATGGGTTAGCGTCACTGGAAGAAAGCGAAGTGGATGAAAGGTGCCCACTTTTGCCTTGGTGATAAGGGACATGGTCGGTATCAGATGTATTGTACCTTTCAGAAGTCCCAATGTGAGGAATCTGCGGCTCATGGGCCTGTGTCAAAGTGTAGAGATTCGCTGGGGGGAATGACTGGGAAAATGTGGGAAACTCCCACATGTAGGCGTCTGTCGCAGGCGGGTTGATAGGCATTCGAACCCAGTCTTCCTGATCAGGTAGATCTTCGGTCTGAAAATGTGTTCGTTCAGTTTCATGATGTCTAGAAGGCAATTGGGGTAAAACCTTTGTGAAGTCTTTGGACGTGGAGGAGCTCCACGAGTATTCACTTCGGAGTGCATGAGTGCTGGGAAGATCGAAGATGTCGTGGTGCGACGTTCCAGGGTGGAAAGTGTCGGGATCCAGCAACGTTGCTGACCCTGCTGTGCCAGTAGCGCTCAGAGAGAACTGCAACTCAGGGGGAGCTGCTGCGTCTATCTTCGTATCAGACGAATTGAGCGCCAGTGCGCCAAAGGTAGAGGCGAAGAAGTTCTGCGCAGCTAAAGCGGGTTGCATGATGGGAGGCACCTGAGCAGCGGGTACAGGCTGGACACCATGTATGTCAAGGGCAGGTGTCGCCAGCGTCTCCAGATGGGTCGTCAAGGGCCGCAGCAAATTGCCAGGAGCTTGTGCACTATGAGTGTATGTAGCCTGTATGCCATCATTCTTGTGGGCATCAGACGTCGGCCTAGCGGAGGTGTGCACGTTGGGGAAGGTTGTAAACTCCTGAGCGGAAGTAAAAGGTGTGGCCGAGGTAGTTGAGGTAGCTGGTACACCGCCGGTTTCAGGTATCGAAGTAACGGGTGGCTTGTCAAGACAGGGTGTAACCTCCCTTTCTGGAGTGCACAGACGGACATCAGGCGTGTCGAATGCCGACACGTCAGGTGTTGGCGAATTGGCGGAGACGGTAGACTCCCTACTCAGAGGGCGGGAAATGGGATCCTGTGTGTCGAGATCCAATGTTACGGGTGATTGCGCATTGCAGGACGGCGTGGACTGTCTGCTCAGAGTGCGAGAAGCGGGATCCGGAGTGTCAAGATCCAATGTAACCGGTGTTGGCACATCATAGGACGGAGTGTGCGGATGAGGATCGGTCGTGTCAGCAGTGGACGTAGCTGATGTCAATGGGTCGGGGGAGAGCGTAGACGGGCGTTGACGAAGATCGGTTGTGTCGGCAGTTGACGCAATGGGTGTTGCCTCGTCGGGGGAGCCCATAGACTCCCCTTCAGGAGTGTGCAGACGGGCTTCGGGTGTGTCGCCAGTCAATGTAACGGGTGCCAACACATCGGGGGAGGCCGTAGACTGCCTGCTCAGAGGGCGAGGAACAAGATCCGGCGTGTCGAGATTGAACATAGCAAATGATGGCACATCGCAAGATGGCGTGGACTCCGACGGCGTAGACTCCCTTTCTGGAGTGCGTGGACGGACATCGGGCACCTCAGAGATGGATGGCAGTGGCAAAACTTCCTGCGCGGGATTATCCACTGCCTGCTGGGGGGTAAGTAGCAAGCGGACCTTGCGCCGACCTGGCGTCTTTGTCGTTGATGCGTCCTGAATGGTTTGCTGGTTTCCAGCTAGTGTAGTGTCCGATCTCTGAGACTGCCGTGTGACTCTACTGGAGCTAGTGCGCGTGTCAGCTACTATACGAAGAGGATGAGTGCAGCTCGGCTATGGAAACACCTATAAGCTCATACCTGAGGTTTTAGGCTGCATAGCTTTGCGCTCAAGGTCCTTTACGCGCTGCTCTAATTGGCGGCGGTGGCGGGATTCATCGACATTGCGTTTCTTTCTTCCGGTTGATTTGAAATGCTCGCGTTCCTGAATAACATCTTGTTTTGCAGCACAAATTTCTTCCTCAATGGTCGGAAGAGTGTCAGGATCCGTGAGAGGGGAAGACGGTGCAGGCGCACTTGGCTGCGCAGACATAGCAGTCGTTTCCGAGTGCAGATCTAAGGGGGAAAGAGGGAGCATGTAGATAGGACTGCAACGCCAAGGCAGTTTTTGCTAGCGGTAGCTGCAGGCAAATGGGAGTGCGGCGTCCACATGATGAAGGTCCGCATCGCTCATAGCCACCGAGTCGGCTGGGAAAACATTGAGCGCGAAGTATGCATTCGATGGTGCCTGCACAGGGTGCGGGGCTGATGTAGCATGCGAACATACCTGCGTCAAAAGCGTGCCACGAGAAGCGGTTAGCACGCAGGGAGGCTTGCACCGAGTAACAGTAAACTATAACTAAACAATGAGCATGAGTGAGAGATAGCATGCAAGCCTACCTGCATCAGAATGCGGCGTGTAGTGAGGAGTGGGTAGCATGCAGGAAGGCATGCACTGAGTAAGAGTAAACTATCAGTAAACGAGGGGCATGAATGAGCGTGCAGGAGTGTGCAGAAGATACGAGCAGTGCGTATTGCAAAACAGCAATACGAACCTGGAGTCCCATTGAAAGTGTCCTCGGGGAATGGCTACAGAAGACCAGCAGCCTGTTTAGCTACGGTGCAGTGGTGCAAAGGTAGCACGCCCAGTTTCGGTAACAGATTATTATTGTTCCTGTCTGGGAGGCCCGGGTTCGACTCCCAATGTGCCGCATATCCCAAATGTTTTTTTATTTTTGAATAAATAGCTGAGGAGAAGAAAGAGAAGGGAGGGTGCACGTAGTTCTCCTTGCATCAATTGTATATATCATTACATTCTCTGTTGCTTTTATGTGCTGTATTTCGTCTGGACTCAGGAAAATAGTATGATCGATTTAGATGTGTCTACAAATTACAATGTCTAACATCTTACGAGGAATGGGAGGTGGCATGGATGTCGAAGAGGTCGGTGGCGTACGCAGAGCGAACCAATCAAGACTCAAGCGGGGCATGCAGAAAGGCATGCGGTGACAAGTCCAGAGCGCACGTGAATATCTGCAATAACAGCGGCACGGATGTGTATGCAGGATATAATACGCAGGTGCATGTGAAATTGTGAATGTGCATGCACGCGAGAAGATAATTGACAGGGCGCATACAGAGAAGTGTGCAGAATCAGCCAGAGGGGAGCACACAGAGGAGCATGCAAGAGCGAGACGATGCAGAAATATGGACAGCCCCGGTTAGGAAAGTGTGATTAGTCAGCTAGGACGGGTCAGCATTCAGATGCGTGTGCGAGAGCGATGAACAGACGCACACAGATGTGCATGTGAGATGGCAGTAACGGTGCGCACACAGAGGAGCGTGCAATATCAACCAGCTGGAGCACACAGGGCAGCATGCGAGAGTGAGACGGTGTTAGGAATTGTTTTGATTAGTCAGCTTTAACGGTGTCAGCATGCAAATGCGTGTGCGAGAGCGATGAAGATTGGACGCACATAGATATGTATGCGAGATGATAATTGACGGGAGAGCCACGTAAAGAAGCGTGCAAGAGCGAGACTATGCATGTGGAGGCGCATGCTAGAGGTGTCCAGTGCTGCGCCAGAAAGGCAGCATGCAGATACGAGTGCAAGAGCAGTGATGAGCAGGCGCAGGCAGATATGCATGCGACAGAATGGTTGATGGGTCGCACGCAAACACGCCTGCAAGAGCGGGACTATGCAGGTGGATGTGCGTGCTAGGCAAGTCGAATTACCGCGCCGAAAAGGCAGCATGCAGATGCGAGTGCAGGAGCGGTGAGAAACGGGTGCAGGCAGATGCGAGTGCAGGGGCCGTGCTGACTGGGTGCATGCAGATACGAGTGCAGGAGCCGTGAGAAACGGTGCATGCAGAGGCGAGTGCGGGAGCGGTGCGAAATGGGTGCAAGCAGATATGTGTGCAATATAATGATTGATGGGTCACACGCAAATATGCCTGCAAGAGCGAAATTATGCAGGTGGAGGTGCATGCTAGAGCAGTCGAGTACCGTGTCAGAAAGGCGGCATGCAGATGCGAGTGCGAGAGCAGTGAGAAACGGGTGCAGGCAGGTATGCATGTGACATGATGTTCGACGGGTTGCACGCAAACATGCCTGCGAGAGTGGGACTATGCACTGGCAGGTCGGAGTGCGTGCTAGATACTTGACGGGAAGCACGCAAATGTGCCTGCAAAGGCGGCACACAGAGGAGCATGTGACCACACAAAGATGCATGTGATATAATAATTCAGCGTCGACAGCTCTACCAAATCAGTTTTTGGTAGAGCTGTCGACGCTGAATTATGCTGCCTCCTCAGCAGACCCAGCCCCAAAATTACAACTGTATGTACTTCTGTGAATATTTCTAAGGGCTTCTGTAGAGCCCAATTTTTTTTCCTTGCCTTCAATATGGATTGCATAAAATCACTGGATTTATTCGATACTTGTCTACACAATGTCCATTTCATTTCTTCTGACCTCCAAACAGGATGCAAGTAGATCCGCATGCAAGAGAGGTGGGAAACGAAAGCACGCATATGTTCATGCGAGATGATAATGGACGGGATGCACGCAAATGTGCCTGCAAAAGCCGGACTATGCATACAGGGGCGCATGCTATAGCCGTTGAGAAGGTGGCATGCAGACGCACGTGCGAGAGCGGGGAGAAACGGGGCACACAGATGTGCATGCCAGATAATGGCGGACGGGATGCACGCAGACGTGCCTGCAAGAGCGGGATTATGCATGTAGAGGCACGTGCTAGAACAGTGGAGTACCCCACCAGAAAAGCGGCATGTGGAAGTGCGTGCGAGAGCAGCGAGAAATGGAGGCATGCAGATGTGTGTGCAAGAAGATACTTGATGGCAAGCACGCAGATATGTGTGCGAGAGCGGCACGCAGAGGAGCATGTGAGAGCGAGAAGATGCACGCAAAAGCAAATGCTAGTCACGGAATTGTCGCAGCACGTAGAGATACCTGCAAGCAAAAGAGGACCAAGACGGCATGCAGAACTGTGTGCCACTGAGGTGGTCCAGAGTTGACGCACGCAGTGAGGCATGCAGGTCAACAGACCAAAAAGCCCAGATCACACCGGAGTCGGGCACGCAGAACAGCATGCTGGGTTCAGATCCGGGAGCGTGCATTCAGTGGAGTGTGCATGATTGAAACGAAGGAGCACGCAACAGCGCATGCGGTGACGTGCAGACCGCCGCACGCAGCGGCGCATGTGCGAACACGTGAAACGGTCAGCTCCAACAGGGGGTGCATGCAGAGATGTCTGCTAAAAGAAGGGTAGGATTGCATGCACAACGGAGTGTCGGTCAGCTTCGGGAGTGGGCGCATGTGGATATGTCTGCTAAAAGAAAGGTAGGATTGCAGGCAGAACTGAGTGCCAGTCAACTTTCAATCGGGAGGGGGCGCACGTAGAAATGTCTGCTAAACGAAAGGGCAGGGCTGCATGCAGAGCTGAGTGCCAGGCAGCTCTGGGAGGGGTGCATGTAGACATACCTGCTTCAAGAAAAACTAGTAGGGTCGCATGCGGAAGTGGGGGCCGTGTGTTCAACAATTGAGATATTGCATGCAGGGTAGAATGCGAGACGAAGAGGACATAAATGTGACTATAGGCTGCAGCTAGATATGTTTGCAGAACTAGATAGAAGTGGCGGGCGGACCTCCTCCCATTCGGCGGGTTGCCCGCTACTGATCGGCCATGGCACCCTCCCTTATATGGCATGACATCTGGTGGTTATCCGAAACGGCCAGAACGGCTTGTGATAGAGCGTGAGAACGGGATTATCGTTTAGGTCGAGGAATTGATCGATTAGGCTGACCCGCCTCTCCTGTACTTCACCCAAGATGCGTATCAAGAAAAGAAGCTAAATTCGTTATCTTGTGGAGGCTACAGAGATAAGTGGCTTCTTGTCGTCTGCCATGTCCTCTGTAGCTATTCTCCCGCAAGGCGCAGGCTATGGTGTTGGTGAGCTCATCATTCAAGTTTTCGTTGTAGCGACAGGTGAATGACGAAATACTATCGATTAGTTGTCGGTGTGTCCAACTGCAATTTTTTTCGGCCGAAACCTGAGGCGCTGTCGCAGGAATCGGCCTCTTCTTCAGCGGGTTCATGATATTGTTGACCGCCGTCCAGGCGCGGTACACTCCCTTCTCGCCGCGCTCCTCGGAGGAGTTCAGCAGCGCGTCGCGCAGTGTCAAGCCCGGCTTGATTGCTTCGGGAATAGTCAGCGCATGGACATGGGCAGCCACCCTAGTCTGTCCGTTTCTCTGAGTTCGAGTCCATGGAATGACCAAGCTTTTGCAGCTGCAAAGCAGCGCTGTGGCTTACAAGTACGGTAGGTGGGTGGAAATTCACGCAAGCCGACGCTTACTTCATGAATACTGCAGGAATCAGTGGTCCGTGGTGGTATGGCGGTAGGTTTTTTCCGCGCGATCTGCGAGATTTTCCGAAAACCCATTTCCGCCATCTTAGCCGGGGCCACTATCCAAATCCTTCTCTTTGCGATGGTCAGTTTTTTTTTGGCGTTGTATGTACTTCATGCTCAAAGGATTCCAGATTGCAGCAAAACTGAAGCTCAATGCGCCTTATGCGCATACCTGGTTGGAAGTCGTCGGTGCTCGGTGGGGCAAGACCGCGCATCTGGTTTTTATGTTCTTCGGGCAAGTTTTGAGACGTAAAATGGAATCATTCCGTCATGAATCACCAGATTTGCGACCAATATCATCGTGAGCTCCATGCTCATTCTCGGAGGCAGCGCGACGGTCACAGATCTCACGGGAATGAGCACCATTGCTGTAAGTTTCATTGAGCTCATCTTCCATCCAATATTTGACGCTGAGAATAGGCATGTTTTCTGATCCCGCTTGGAGTCTCCATCTACGTCGTCGTCGGTGGCATGCGCTCGACGCTGCTCTGTGATTAGTATGTATTCCCCTCGTAGAGTGTTTTCACCGGTACAATTGATGTTCAGCACCCACACGACCGTCCTATTCGCGATCATTCTCGTGCGTGCCTTTTCCAGTGAAATCCCTTATCCGATTCATCCATCCGTCAGGTATTCGTATTCACGGTATATGCAACAAGCGACAAGATCGGCAGCCCTGGAAAAATGTACGAGTTACTCACGGCTGCTTCTGCTGCTGCGCCCGTTCAGGGAAATGCCCACGGCTCGTACATCACCATGCGCTCAAAGAATGGACTGATTTTTGGAGTTATCAATATCATCGGAAATTTCGGTACGATGTTCATGGGGCTACGGACATAGCCTCATCCATATTCCTCAATCAGCGACGGTATTCCAAGACCAGGCATACTTTCAACGTGCGATTGCCAGCCGGCCCTCTAGCACGGTCAAGGCGTATCTACTGGGCGGCTTAGCATGGTGTGTCATGTATATCCATTCACAACGATGTGCCCAAATGTATTACTATCAGGTTCGCGATCCCATTCACCCTTGCAACGACTCTCGGGCTCGCGGCCGTTGCCTTACGCGGGGACCCGGCAATGGCTGTCCTCTCAGCCGCAGACGTGTCTGCTGGCCTCCCTGCCGCCGCAGCCGCCAGTGCTCTTCTTGGTAAATCTGGTGCCGCGACCCTACTCGTGCTGCTTTTCCTTGCCGTCACGTCCGCCACATCTGCGGAGCTCATCGCAGTATCGTCGTTGTTGACTTACGACGTATATAAAGTGCGTCAAAATCTTAGTTGCAGTGTCACAGGTTATAATGGAATGGGTAGAGATACATCAACCCCAGAGCCACCGAGGAGCAGATCCTCAGAGTGAGCCATCTCATGGTACGCTGCATCTTTCTCTGAAGAAAAGATCGTCAAGGATTTTTACAGGTGCTTTTCTATGCCGTTGTAATCGGTCTTGCGGGCCTCATCTTCTTTTACATCGGTGTCTCAATGGGGTGGCTCTATGTCCGTATCTTCCGCCTCTCATACTCGCACTTCAACGAACTTTTAGACCTTTATGGGTGTGATCCTCGGATCGGGCGTGGCGCCTATCGCGCTGTGCATCACTTGGAGCAAGGCCAACAAAACGGGGTGCATCGTCGGTTCTCTCGCAGGTTTTGCAGCGGGTATCATCGCTTGGCTTGTGACTACCAGCACGCTCAACAGTGGGGTGATTAATGTTACGGTGCGTCTTATTTGTTTCGAGTTTCATTTTGCGCAAGACTTGAACAATATCCAGACCAGCGGCGGTGCGTTTTGATTTGCTCCGTTTATGCCATATAGTCATGTGAGGGAGGGCAGGGGACTACGAGATGCTTGCAGGTAACTTGGCATCCATCGGAGTTGGAGGTATCATCGCCACTGTTTCGTCATACATCGTGCGTCTGTCTCCGCGTTCATCTCCAGTGTTTCATTGCTTCTCCTTTCTATTGTAGTGGCCGTATGTCTTTCATCGCACTTTCTATCTTCCTTCTTCTCAAATCATTGTTCACTAGGGAAAACTACGACTTCGAGTCGACACGGCAGATCAACAACTCTGCTGCTTCAAAGCTTGACTCCGAGAAAGAAAATGAAGAGAGACCCAGCGTAGAGAAGAAAGAGAAAGAAACCTCGGTCACAGCAATCGAATCGTCCGACGCTTATGAAGTTGACGACGACTTGGATCCTGTGGCGCTTAACAAGGCGTTCCGATTCGCTGCGTGGTCTTCATTGGGGCTTGTAAGTCATTCATATGTCTTTAGGATGCACTCTCAGTGATGGACATAACACAGCTCCTCGTCCTCATCATCCTCATCCCGCTACCACTGTTCTTTTCATCGACGATCTACGGCAAGGGAGGGCTCACAGCGTGGGTTGTTATCGGGATTATATGGACGTTCTTTTCGGCTTTTGCCGTCGTGCTCTACCCTTTATGGGAGAGTCGGGAGGCGATTGCGATGATTTCGAAGGGCATCGTCAAGGTGAGTACAAGGCATTGGTGCCGGAAAGCCTCGATAATAGTTCGGTTAGGATATCTTTTCGCGAGGGAGTGGCAAGTATGTGGCGCCCGAGCCTGCGACGGCTTGAATGACAGGCTTTCATCTGTTACGAACACAAAGTATGCATGCATGTAGATGTGTACGTGGACGTTAACGAAAAGCGTGAGGTCTTAGATGAGTTGTTGGTCCGCACGTCTATTAAATGGGTGTCGAGTGTGCGGGGTGCACACTCAGTGAATAGAGCGCCGGACATGCGGAGCGTTGAAGGCCGGATGTTCATCGTGATTGTGATGATAATGAACACATTCTGCTTACATTGTGGTCGTAGACGCGCAGCCGCAGTCGCCTCGAAGATTCCATTGTGGTACATCCGATGATGCGACACCATTCCCTCTTGACCTCAAGTGAGGTGCCGCTCGATTCTGAAGTGGATCTCGTCCAGTCGGTGAACGATCGCGGCCGACGCTCGTTCAGAGGACCTCGACGACCGAATACAGAGACTGCCGGTTTTTTGACACCGCTGGAGGCAGCAGTTCTGAGTTATATGAACTCCGTAGCTCAAGACTAACAGCAGGAGTGCAATTCCGCGTAAAAGAGGTGTTTGACGCGCCAAACACGGTCTATGCTAGCGAGACACGACGCGGTCACGCGTCTTCCCCAAATTCCTCTCTTTGTCTCCTCACGTATATATACACTTGTTTCTTTATAATGTTTCTTCGTCCTCATCTTCTACCTACACTCACACAGCTCGATAGGTATAAGTTACGACGGCCTCATCTTCTACCTACACTCACACAGCTCGATAGACTAGATTATTTTTCTGTCTTTGAGGACATCGAGCTACCATTGCGTGGAGATCGCAGCATCGCGTTCGCGGGCGTTTTGCACGCGCTCCGTCTTCTCTTGCAACTGAATCCTCCCCGGAGTCGTCGCCACTTCCGTCCCGCACGCCGTCACCATCAGTGGATCATAACCCCGAGCCGGAGGCCTTGATCAACGATCTTTCTTTCACTCTCGACACCTTTCACCTCGAGACAATGGCCGACAACGCGACCTCTTCTACAGCCCCACCGGCGCCCTCTTCTACCCCGGCAGCCCTGGCCTCTTTGACGCCGGAGACATTAGCCGCCATCGCGGCTTTCGCCGCCGCTTTCGCCCAGCCGCAGAATCAGCCTGCGCCACCACCTCCACCACCTGTCGTGCCGCCTTTCACGGGCTCTGGTGCCACATCGGAGTTTGGAGGTAAGTCCATCCCCGCGATCTTCCCCACCATCGAGTCCAAAGTCATTCTCGACATCGTCTCGCATGCCTTCTCGCCGCTGGACTTGCCCCGCCTGCTGTCGACGCTAGCCGCCCGCCAGGACAAGGTGACCCCGCCGTCGTCCTCCCCGTCGGCTGAGCACACCCTCGCGCTCAAGCTCTTCCCCTCGTTTCACTCCCTCCTTCGCCCGCTTCTCAAGTACTTCGAGGTGCTCGGGGCCTTTGCCGCGTCTTCCGGGAAACCTTGGGAAACCTTCGCAATCACGCGCTCCCTCTCGGACTATATCTCGCACCTCTCTGAGCTCCACCAGCAGTACGAGTGGGCGGCGGTGGTGATCTACCACGTCGAATTTCACACCATGCGCCTCTGGGACATGAAGTCCGGGGATTACTCGGGCTGGGCTCGTCCTGACCACAACCTGCTCTCGCGCCTCGTGTACCTGCATCCTCTTGCGCCCGTTGCCCCATCCGGCGGCGGCGGCGGCGGCGGCAAGCAATCCAACAAGTCCAAGAAGTCGTCTTCGCTGCCCGTGGAGCAGCAGGTCTGCTTCGACTGGAATAACGGCATCTGCAAGACCTCGCCTTGCCCGTCTAAGCGCCGGCACGTCTGCCGCACGTGCGAAGGTGACCACCCGAACTCCGTCTGCCCGAAGAAGACATAGGTCTTCGGCAGGGCGAGCCGTCGAGCTCGCGCGCATGCTGCTCGGCTCGCTCGCTCGGGCCAGCACGCTTCGGTTACACCTCCCGTCCACGCCTCGCTTTCATCGGTCTTTCAGTCTCGCCTCCCCCACTCTTCCCTCTTCCCTCCCCTACCATTACCGCCGCCCCGGCCTAATACTTCTCCACGTTGTAATTCCCTTTTACCCCCTAATCACGGTCAGCCGAAGGTCGCCTCGTCGCTCAATCGGAGCGCGTGGGAGTTTTATTTAGAGGACTATCCCGACCGCGCGTTTGTATCGTCTTTACTTCAAATTATTGATTTTGGTTGCAACATCGGCTTCTCTGGCCCTGAACTCCCTCAGCCGGTCAAGAACCTCAAATCCGCTCACGCGCACGGTCAGTATATGTCCGAGGCGTTGTCTACTCTGACGGCAAAGGGTGCCGCAGCTGGTCCCTTTCCCTCCTCGCCTCTTCCTGCTCTGCGCTGTTCTCCTCTGGGTGTTATCGAACGCAAGCGTAAACCTGGGAAACTTCGCATGATCAACCATCTCTCCTGGCCGCGTGGCTCTTCCGTCAATGACGGGATTCCAGACGTTGAAGCTTGCATCTCTTACGACATGTTCGAGCGCGCCGTCGCTGACCTCCGCCTTTCCGGCCAAGGTTCCCTCATGGTCAAATTGGACCTCAAGGATGCGTTTCGCCATATCCCGATTCGGGTCGCGGACCACCATCACATGGGCATGTTCTGGGACGGCATGTTTTACTATGCCATAGTTCTCATGTTCGGCCTGCGCTCTGCCCCGTACATTTTCAATCTTTTTTCGGAGGCTCTGCACTGGATCATCTCACATCACATTCCAGCTCGACTTCGTCATTACCTCGATGATTTCTGGCTGGTCTTTGCTCCGAAGATGGACCCTGCTGTCGCGCGGGCGGCAGTTGAATGGATCCTTGCGCTCGGGGGGAGCTTGGTCTCCATTTCCAACATGAGAAGACTCTGTGGCCGTGCCGGGTGCTGGACTTCCTCGGGCTCGACCTGGATGCCGACGCTATGGAGGCACGCTTGCCGGACGACAAGTTGTCTTACCTTCGTGATTTATTACACGATTGGGGCCGTAAACGTGCTTGTTCATTGTCCGAGGTTCAGGAGCTTGTTGGTTTCCTCCAGTTTTGCTCGCAGGTCATCCCTCGCTCTCGCGCATTCATCCGGCGCTTGATCGATTTTTCTTCCAAATTCACATCTCCCTTTGAACGCCGGTACATCCCTTCTGGCGCGCGCTCCGACATCAGTTGGTGGTCGACCCTGAGTGCGAGCTGGAATGGGGTTCAGCTCATCCAGCCAAGTTGTCCGACGGTCTTTATCGAAACCGATGCAAGCGGGCGCAAGGGTCTTGGCGGCGTCTGGGGGGACCTTTGGTTCTCCTCACGGTGTCCGAGGCGCTACCGTGAGCGGGACATTCAGTTCAAGGAGATCTTTGCAATTCTGCAAGCGATCTTACGGTGGGGGGATGCATGGTCGGGCGCCCATGTGGTCTTCCGGTGTGATAATCAGGCGGTGGTCCAGTGGCTGTCTTGCGACACGGCGCGATCTGTTCACGGCATGGGGATTCTGAGGCAGATTATTCTGCTCTCTTCCGTTCTCCATTTCACTTTTTCCGCTGTCTGGATTCCCACATATGAGAACTCGCTTGCTGACGCCGCTTCTCGTTTTCAGTACAGCCGCCTATTCCAGCTGGCTCCGCGGCTGTGCCGAACATCCTCAACTCCGCAGTCCCGGATGACTGGTACACGACGCATGCTCACCTCCCTCGAGAAGTCGCTTTTTTCCTCTGGCACGGCCTTGCTTCCTCCACCCGGGACACGTACTCGTCCGCCCAGCGATCATTCCTCAATTTCATTAAGCTCAACCCCCAGCACGCTATCGCCCCTGGCCAACTCCTTCCAGCCACGGAGGTCGGCCTCATGGCCTGGGCTGCCCACCTCGCCAGTAAGGAACGTCCTATTCTCCACAAAACCATTAAAGGCTACCTCTCCGCCGTTCGTTCCCTCCATGTCGACGCGGGCCTTGCTTTTGAGCCTTTCCAATCCCCTGCATTGCAGCGTGTGATCCGGGGGATCAAACGTTTTCAAGGTGACCGGGATCGTAAGCCCAAACTCCCCATCACCCTCGACATTCTCCTCCGCCTGGGGCTGGTGGCTGGCGACCTCTCGGACATTGACAATGCGATCTTTGACGCCGCCAAGAACTTGGCTTGGGCGGGATTCCTGCGGTGCGGGGAGTTCACAGTTGGTGATCGGGCTAAATTCGACAGTGCCATCCACCTTACGCGGGATTCGGTCCGTTTCTTTGACGAGGGTGGTGTCGAGTATGCTGAGCTCACCATCCCGGCCTCGAAGACGGATCCATTCCGCGGTGGTGTGACCATTACCATCGCCGCTGCGCCAAACTCACCGTCCACCTGCCCTATCCGTGCGTTGAAGCATCTCTTCGCCATCCACCCCCTTCCCGGCTCCGCCCCGCTTTTTGCAAAGGCTGATTCGTCACCCCTCCGTCGGGCCGAGTTTGTCCGCACGCTCAAAGCTCGCATCACCGCGATTGGCCTCGACCAGTCGGGCTACTCGGGTCACAGTTTCCGGCGTGGCGCCGCCACTGCTGCCGCCACCGCCGGCTATGCTGATTTTGAGATTCAGCTGCTCGGTCGCTGGCGTAGTGATGCCTACAAGCTTTACCTCGATGTGCCCCGGAACCGGGTCCTATCCTTGTCTGCCCGTCTTCATGTGGCCGCTGCTCCTCCTGCAGTCTCTTGAGCCGCTGGCTCTCCGCTGCATCTCCTTGGCTCGAGCGCGGTCCCTTACGGGCCGAGCGAGAGAGCCCTGGCGACCAAATCCATTCTGGTTTTGTCCCCAAACACTCCCTCTCTCTCAACCCTCTCTCATTCAACGAGCAAGGCATAGAAGAGGTGTTTGACGCGCCAAACACGGTCTATGCTAGCGAGACACGACGCGGTCACGCGTCTTTCCCCAAATTCCTCTCTTTGTCTCCTCACGTATATATACACTTGTTTCTTTATAATGTTTCTTCGTCCTCATCTTCTACCTACACTCACACAGCTCGATAGGTATAAGTTACGACGGCCTCATCTTCTACCTACACTCACACAGCTCGATAGACTAGATTATTTTCTCCCACCCTTACCGCTTTCCCTCCGTAGTCTTTCTTGTAGCTCACGTCTCTCGCCGTGGCCGGCTCGAGCGCGGTCCCTTACGAGCCGAGCGAGAGAGCCCTGGCGACCAAATCCATTCTGGTTTTGTCCCCAAACACTCCCTCTCTCTCAACCCTCTCTCATTCAACGAGCAAGGCATAGATCTTCGTTGTTTTCTCTGGTTTCACCAAAGGGCTTTTGGCTAATTAACAGACTAGATTATAAGAAAAATTGCGTTACATGAATCCCACTGAGTTCTCTACGATATCATCATCTAGTGTTTTTCAATCGTCGCTGAAGCGCGACCTTCCATGTTCACGCGCCGCAGGACAGAGGCGAAGAATAGTGATGTTCAGGGCCGGGCCGGGCTCAGAAGCCCGGCTTGGGCGGGCTTCGCCGGGCTGGGCCACACATTTCAGAAGCCCGAGCCCAAGCCCGCTCAGGCCCAAGCCCGGCCCGAGGCCCGGGTCAAGGCCCGGGCTGCATGGAGCCGTCAAGACAACTTATGTTTCAAGGCCGGAATATCATTGCCTAGTACCATTATTATATGAAAGTCAGATATATGAGTGTAGAATCACAACTGGCTGTACTTTGTCTTCATCTTGCTGCTCACTGTCTCCCATTCATGCTCCAAAACTCCATCATACATCTCCCAGGCACAAAATCAAAGACTTTTGATGAGAAATCATCAATGGCTTCAGCTGTGTTATGCATCAGATGGTTGCAGCACTTGCTGATAGCAACACCTGCCGGGTTCTGCCGTGGGTACGGCAGGCCCGGGCCTATTGGGCCGGGCCAGGCCTGACAATGTCCAAGCCCGAGCCCTGAGCCCGCCAAGGCCCTGTGTCGGGCCGGCCGGGCTTCACCAAGCCCGGGCTGGGTTGGGCCGGGCTTTCGGGCTCAGGCCCGGCCCTGAACATCACTAGCGAAGAAAACTGTGAGATTAATCCCAGCACCGATTGTACTTCCAAGTGTCGAATTAACCTGTAAGTTCGGTCAGTTGTAGGCCGCAACATACATTGTTTAACTGACGCAGGCAAACATGTCCAGCGAACGCTAGAAGACGAGGTTTAGATGAAGACGTGGGGTAGAGGAGGGAACCACTGACCTGTTGGATGTATTGGAACGTAACCTGTTGAAGAGACGCTATGACGTTTGAGACCAGCGACTCCCTCTCTTCTTCCGTGAATTCCTAGAAAATGGTGGTGAGCGAAGAAAATCGACTCTATATCACCAAAATTCACACCTGGCTGTACAGGATATTCGGCTGTTCAAAATCCGCCGGAGAAAGCTGGAAAGATGATAAAACGACGGGCGGCCCGACGATAGGATCCGCTATCGCCGAAAGGTTATATGGGCGGGGCGCATAAGCCACTGGAGGGAGAAACGAAGATGGATAGTTCTGTGCCGAGGGATCTAAGCTGCCCGCTCCTCCGTCAACCCGCATCCAACCCGCACCTATGCTATGTCGATTTCAAGGAGATAATGGAAGATAGGAGACGCACGCTGGAAATTGCTGACGGAAATGGGGCAATTGACCGGAATTTCCATGTGATTCGGTCCCAGACGGTGTCTTGCGGCATCGTTGTAGCTGTACCAGAGTTCAGACCTCCGAATTGATAGAACTGAATATCCCACGTACGCGAATAAAACGGGATTGCAGGACAGGGTCGTTCGAAGGTTCCGCCTGGCATGACGCGATCAAAAAACCATCGTAAATACAAGCCCTAATGCCACTCACCCCAGGAGGCATATTACCAGGGGAAAATGCAACTTCCTTGAGTCAGCAAACGCCGTGCAGTGTTTTTTATCCGTCACTCACGCTGTTCAATTTCGGCAAACCTGGAAAAGAAGGATTAGCTGCCACCGAGCCACGAGATCCAAGACAGCACGAACCAGTTTCCAGGATTCTGGTTCAACACAATTTCTCCCACCTCGAGTAGCGGGAACTCGTCTTCTGGCCATACTTTCGTCATGTCATTCTACATATCCAAGTAAGAATGGTTTAGTTCATCATATGGCAGAGAATGAGATTCAAAGAACGTACGATATCGTACTTCCAGTTTTGTCCTTGTTCGGGTGTCATGGTCTGGATTGCGACTGTCCATTTTGGGAAGTTTCCGGCGTCGATACGCCCCCTGTGGTTGCGGTAAGTCACATGAGGATCAAACAATCAAGGAGACAAGAACTCACTCGAGTTCCTGAGTGTTTCCAGTCGAGGTTATCCGCGATCATTTGCTGATCAAGGTTAGCAGTCGTTACAACGTACAAGCGTAGAAGTTTGTGGTACCTTGGCAGCAGATGCATTGAAGTTATCGATCCCTTGCTGGGAGATAGCTGCGGACGATGGTGAATCTGTCATTATTCCGCTCGCAGCCTAGGACATACACACCTTTGATTTTCACGTAGTGCCAGGAGCCATCAGCTGTAACCCATTTGTACGTGTGTCCGCTCCACCCGTGCATCTAAAGGCCTCTAATTGGAGAACACATGGCGCAGGGATGAAAAGGGTGGCGCATACCTGAGCCCAAGAATACGGCGCTACAATCAAATTACTTAGATGCGCGGAGGATCAAGAAGTAGTATACTCACTCCCACGGTTCGAAAACAGGATCATTACTTGATAGATGGACTCTTGGTTTCTGCATAGGCGAACTATATCAACAGTGTTCGCATGATGAATCACTCGACCTTACTGCGACCAGTAATCCCTGGATCGCGCTTAGAATGAGGCAAAACACAAAAATCCTGTTTATGACACACCACTGCATGGTAGGCACACGGAGGTTCGTTTTAGGATCTCGCTTTTGACTGGTGGGTCTCAGAATCTGATCCAATTACCGAAGAAAAGGGAGCGTACCTATGGATGAAGAGCGGGAACCTGCGCAGCCGCATCAGCAAAATCACCATTGGAGACTGGATATTGAGACGTACTTTGTCGGGTCGCGAATGAAAAACACGGGCGTGTTATTGAAAACTAATCGACGGAGGTCGGTCAGTGAGACCATCAAACCGCAGACTTCTGGGCGTCAAACGCACCCCAGTCCCATATGCCCTTGGAAGTCCTCATCTTGATGGCGAAACTAGGAACATCTCGGCAGGGAGTCCCGAATCACATATGTCCACATGCTTACCCGCGCGGGTCGCGATTCGTATCCGGGGACCCTGCTTCTCCCGCAACTGTAGAGAAGCGCATACTCAATGGAATCTTTGTGCCTACGCCCTCTGAGAAGGGAGCCGCCATGGTTATCTGCGTCAAGAATATTTAGATTAGAAAGTGGTCAATGCAAGGAGAAGAAAGCGCCAGACATTGCTGATATCCCGCGTGACTTGAAAATATCCGTGCGCGCCGCTGCCTTTGGCGTGTACGACCTACCGGCGCAGGTCATGAGCGTTCAGAGAGGCGATGCATGGGACTTACGCGCTCGGGAATCCGCTCTCTCACGAAATGAGACATCAAGTCGATAAAATGAAAGTCCTGTTATGCAGCACACATGAGTTCCATTCGAGTTCGCGTCGCCCAGCATTTACCTGGAGCAAAAGGGGTCCATTCTACAGTAGACGTTCCTGTCAATAGACGACGAGAAGACAAGGGGAGTAAATCCGCACCGTGCCTTCACACAAAGATTAGTTGAAGCACACTCATTGCGGAGGAAAGGCGACGCACCGACTCGTTGATAATCGTACGGGGATGACACTGCGTGTCCTCCGCCGTCCTGAGTGTTTTGGCCATGAGTTCACATATTCGTAGCGTTGATGGAGATTAGCTGACCGTGTAGAGGGGTAAAGTGCCATTTGCATCTGCTGCTGGTGAGCTGGACAGAGCCAACAACAACAGCAGCAAAAATTTGCTGTTGAAGGCGAGATGAGAGAGTAGGCTGCGAGGAGAGGAGGAAGATTTGGCCATCGGACTGCCCACCATGATCCAGCAACCGAGTAGGATTTATATGCGGTACATTCTAGTCCGCATTAATCGGTCCGGGGCGGACATGAAGGATATGTAATTTTGGAGTTTCGCACAAGTTAAGGTGCGCGAACACCAAGCCGACTCTGTCCGCAGTGGTAAATCCGGTTTGCTTCCAACGCCGGGCGGCGGGAGTTGCTGTATTCATCCGTGTTAAAAATCGTGCAGCAAGCTCACCGTGAGTAATGGATCGCCGTTGCATAACGCCGGAGAGTCTAGGTAGGTCCAGGTATGGATACTTTGTCTCGGTTTGGTGGGCTCGATGATGCTCCACTCAGTTTCCGAGTCAGAGCATCCCGCTACCTTGTTCGATGCAAAAATCATCGGGATCGAGGCCAGAAGGGTACTTGCGCACCACTGAACCGATGAATCAGAGCTACTGGGCATAAGGAGATGGATCCGGACAACGGTGGAGATTGGTGAACCGCTGTGATCGGCGTTGTATTACTTAGGGTATACATGTGGACGCATCTTTCTCGGTGCAGGCGTTGCGAGAATCCAGAACATCTAGTAATCGACGGTAGCCTGAGCTTGAAGGTTTCCAGGCCATCTCGCTGCCGAAGGTATTACGGCCGAACTATGGGCGCTGGGTAGTCGGCGCTGTTCAGTCACGCTACGGCGAACCAACTGACTGAGAAGACGTCCTGTTAAAACTGATACCCCAGATCTAGAGTTCTTGAAGCATCGACCACCTCAATACTTCAGCAATTCATTCACTTGTGCGTGCTTCCGGATAACTTCTTTCGTTCTCGTTGCTCGGTCCGGACTCCATGTTTGGCCCAGCTCTGATCGTAGACCAGGAGACGAGTCGTCTAGTAAACATTACGGAAGGCGGCGCCTTTGATGACCTGCAAACCGAGAGTGCAGTGGAGGTCGGTGGAGAAGCGAAAGATCCGGAGAAGGATGCGTCGTACGCGTAAGCATCGGCCCGATCAAAACACGATTGCCGTTTCTTCCTTCGATCACCGTCTCTTTGCTCTGAGCTTTTGTTATAATAGTAACACTAATTGCTGCGCTCGCGTGCGTGGTTGGTAACTTGCTGATTTTCTCGGTATGCGGCCGTTGTCCGCGATTCTCCGATGCCGGTCGAAGATCCTCAGTTGATTTCTCAGCGTTTTAATTATGTGAATCCTCAACCCAGGTTTTAGCTACAGTATGGTAAGACGGAGGACCGACGCCGAAGAGAAGACTTACTTAGCGCCGACTCACAGCTTGCATTGAACTTCAAGTAGTCCAAATCTAATGCACATATCATGCGATGCTCCACGACGCTCCACTGACTTAGACTCTGACTGGCATTGCCGCATGAGATTCTTGTGTGGTCAGGCAATTACTACTGCACCACCGCAACTTTCGTTATGGTCAAAATTACTACCCGCGCATTGCAATAAAATGAATCGGAAGGCGGCGCTCGGTCAGTACGACAAACCAAAATAAAACTGCACGCCTGAGCGCAATTCAATTAGTACATAAACAATGCCGGTCCACATCTGACCCAATAGAAAGGTTCAGAGCAATGATTGCATGCAGTACAAGTGTTGAAATCTGAAGAATTCTGTGGCAGCAATAAGAAATACCGCTGGGCTCGAGTATGATCAAATCCGCTGCAAGCTTAAGCTCAGCCTGTTGACTCTGGACACCAGAGGTAAGAGAAAGTAACTTAGCATCCATCTGAAAATTGAAATGTCTGCTATGTTTGGGGCGCAGTGTATAGATCATGATGAGGTCCCGGGTCCGAATGTATGAGAGCAGATTCTGAGAGCATGTGAGAGACAGAGTCCTTGCGGGCCTCGAACAATTGCGTCGGAGATTCCTGACAGTATCTTGAATACAATTGACAGTGTGAAGAAACATACACCTAGAGAGAATCCGAACGAAGGAGATCTGAGCAGATGGGATTGGATACTTACTGAGTTGCTCGCTCCCTGTAGTGACCGGCTGGTCCCTCCGCAACTACGTGCCAGTATTTGATCGGGAAATCGGCCAGAGGCCCATATTACACGACGGAGAAGACTCGAGAGATTGCAGTAAGTACTGCGGAAAGTCACGTTTCTCTCCGAGTCGCATCACCCGGACCGCTCTGGCGCCGTGGCTGCGCAATCGGAAGCGTCGGAACGCTGTAAGTCACGTGAGCGTTCCTCGGCCTTTCGGACCAGATTCACCGACACCTTTGACGATACCCTACTAGTACCCTACCCCAGTTTCACCGTCGTCTCTCAGAGTCGCCAGACGCGCCGCGTCCTTCGCGCTGGATTCTCCACGTCTCGGCCTTTTCTCGTTCAAATCCGTCGCGACTTGCAAGAGTGTACGTTGCATCTATCGATCGTGATCGATGACCGTCGTGGTCTCCAAGTTCCCTTCGGCTCCGGGCGTTCGATGGTTTCCTATTTCTCTGCTGTGTACAGGTCAATTTTGCTACCCATATCAGATCCATTTGGGCAGTCGCTGCTCGCAGTATCACCAATTCAGACTGGCAAACGTGATGCCCTGCCGACAGATACCCAGGTAGGCTTTGTATACTAGTCCACCTTGGATTATTCACGCTCTGAGTCTTTGAAAGCGCGATGACTTTTTCCATACACGTACTCGTGTGTGCTTGCTAACCATGGGAAGTTTTGCCCTGATTTGGCCACATCATTGCCTTTCTAGATCTACTTATCATCTCAGCACTGTGACCTGTCCTTCCAGGTCCTTCCCTTTATCCGATCTGCCTTTTATCCGAACGCTTACTGGAGCGTAAAGTGACTAAGCAACGATCTCCGGATAATGAGATACGCCCGCATGGGATCAGCCACAATAAAAGGGGGCTGAATGCAAGAACTTTCAACTTGCAACAACATCCACCTCATCCAAAATCTTACCGCAATGTCTTCTCCCTTGTTCACTCCCCTCCAGCTCGGAAGTGTCACCATCCCAAACAGAATCGGTATGGTCAACTATTCTCGGATCCATCCTGAGATTCATTCGTCCTCGATGCAGGGATGAGTGCTCTTACTCGAAATCGTGCAACGGGAACGGTGCCAAACGAGGTCATGAAGGAGTACTACGCTCAGCGTGCGGAAGGCGGCGCTGGACTCATCGTCACTGAGGGTACGCTCATTACACGCCAAGGGTGCGTTCGAAAATCTGTCCGATCTTTACGAGGCGAACTAACTTTCTACAAGGAGTGAATGGCCCAATGCCCCAGGCATCTGGGATAGCGCCCAAATCGAGGGCTGGAAGAAGATCACCGAGGCTGTCCATGCTTACGGCAGCAAGATCTACACTCAGGTTCGTCAAGTCCATTCTCGACGGCGCACTTGCTAAATTTTTCCTGTTCAGCTCTGGCATGGTATGTTTTTCGATCCACGAGATTTTGTGCCGTCACCTAAAGCATTATTAGTCGGCCGTGTCGCACACCCTGATGCCCCTGAACAAATCGCTGCCGGTGTGGTAAGTCTGCACAATTGCTGCACTCGTTCTTTATAAACTAACGCACCCTCAAGCCCGTCTACGCACCTTCCGCTATTTCGGCCCGTGGTGGCAAGTTCCGCCATATCGAGGGCGCCCCTGGATATGTAACGGTCAGTATACCTACTCAGCATACCTTGCCAGGATGACAATCAACTTCATGACAGCCTACCGAAGTCCCCGATCCAACAGTTATAATCGCGCAGTTCAAACAAGCCGCCATCAACGCGAAGCAGGCGGGCTTCGATGGCGTCGAGCGTGCGTTTGCAATCTTTGCTTCAATTATTTACTTAACGATTGTTCAGTCCACGGCGCGAACGGCTACATTGTCCATCAATTCCTTGACTCTACGTCAAACAAGCGGACGGACCAGTGGGGTGGAAGTCCAGAAAATCGTGCGCGTTTCGCGCTGGAGACGCTCAAAGTGTTGATTGAGGTGTACGGGCCCGACGTCGCGTTGAAGATCAGCCCTGGTATGCCGTTTTGTCTGCCATTTCCGTAGAAATGGTTTACTGATGATTCTCCCACAGCCGGAGGATACAACGACATGGGGATGCCCCTGCAGGATACAATCGACACGTTTAGCTACCTCCTCCGCGAGGTCAACGCGCTCCGTCTTTCCTATGTTGTCTTGGCGCGCTACAACCCTTATCTGGATGTGGAGTTCGATGGTACGTTTTTTCGTCTAGTCGCTTCGGAGCTCTCACTCATTCACAAATGCAGGCAAAAAACGTGCCACGCAACACGACGTTGTCGAGACGTTCAGGCCATTTCTCCCGGACGTTCCTGTCTTTGTCAACAGCGGCGTCACGCCGGAGGAGGCCGAACAACTTGTCAGCAGCGGGAAGGTTGCTGGCGTGTTCTTCGGCATGGCCTTCATCACGCATCCGGACGTTGGGAAGCGCATCCAGGCGGGGAAGCCGCTAGACAATGCACCCGATTTCGCGACGCTATACGACTGTCCTAGTGGTGATCCCAGAGTGGGTTACACCGACTACAAGGCTGCCGTTTAGAGTGTTCAAGTAGAGTGTTTAGAAACAGCAGTGGTAATACTTAATATATGTTTAGCACTTAGAATAAGTAAAGCGCGAAGAACTTTTCTCCAACGGACAGCATGGGGATATGTTTCTTTGTGCTGAATGCAACGGTATGTGTGCAACGACAAATCCAATCAATCTACCACGGCAGCGGCCCTTCCTTCTCAGAGAAAGTTGCCGTCTCACCGTCATCCCCAAGAGTAGCCAAACGCACCGCACCCTTCGCGCCGTCCTCCACCGTTCCAGGGCCTGAGTTGCCATTCAAATCCGTCTTAGTGTATCCAGGGTTGTGTATATTGACCTTCCACCCCTTCTCGCGGTACTGATGTGCGTATCCGAGTGCGATCATGTTCATCGCTGCCTTGCTGCTACGATACATCATCGCGGGATAGAGATTATACCGGCCCTCGGGGTCCGCGCGGTAGGTGAGCGAGCCGAGGTCGGAGGAGACGAAGACGAGGCGCGCGGCGGTAGATTTCTCAAGCAGCGGGATGAACGCTTCAGTGGTGGCTGCCGCCCCAAATGCATTCACCGCAAACGTCTGCTCGAAGCCTGCACGGCTGAGCTGCACGTTGTGGTCTAACAAGACCCCCGAATTGTTGACGAGCACATCCAAGCGACCAAACTTCGATTTGACCTTCTCGGCGGCGGCGGCGATGGACTTGTCGTCGGCGACGTCGATAGTGATGGATTCAACGGTTAGACCGGCTTTCTGCAGTGTCTCTGCAGCTGTCGCACCGCGTTCTGGATCCCTGCTCCCGATAAGAACGTGGTATCCCTTGTCAAGCTGGGCGAGCTGCTTTGCAATCTCGAAACCAATGCCTGGGTGTGCCATGACTCATGAGCGCGCAATACCGTGTTAACAGAGAAATCTAACCTTTATTGGCCCCGGTGACCAGGACGATTTTGTTGGTGAAAGACATCTGCATGGTATACAGCATCGGACCTGGAAGCCTTATATACTTACCCTACCCCGACCGGATCAGCAGTACCAGTCTTACCTGAGCATGGTTGTCGCGCGCAAGCTTATTCAACATTGACCCACTTTCACCCGGAGCAGTGACCCACATCAAGCCGTTTCTTGACATGTACAAGAATTCGTTGAAGCGACGAGAAACGAACGGCGTGTAAAATGTTAAATGCCCATATTCATGATCGAAAGTTTTCGAAACGCCAGGAGGATCAAAGACCCTGATTCGTGTCTTCTCTAACTTGAAAACGCGCATGATGGAAAGAAAAGAGAAAAGCCTTACCGAACATGGGCGTCACGGCTAAGGGCTTACAACGATGCACAGTTGGTGGAGCCCAAACATGGTGCGCGTCACCTAAACATCACCAAATATAAGCGCAATTTATGGTGTGCCAGGGAAAGCTCCCCACCTCCTGACCAAAACACACCGATCAGGTCAGAGAACAGTCTTTCAAGAGGGAGCTTCAATCCGCTCAATTCACAAAAAATATTTTCTCGAGCGACTTGAGACATCAGTGATGCGTTCCCTGAATCAGATCAGGCGTACATGCCTGCCCGATGCGCACTCCTACCCGTCTATAAGACTTGAGCTGAATGGAGCTGTGGCAACTTCTTACTGGCGCTGTTCTACGTGCCATGAACGCGGCGGGGAACGAGAGGAACAGTAAACAATTTACGACTCGTTAGATTCAAGACATCAGTGATGGAATCATTGATCGTATATATACCGTTTCGTATATTTTCCTGGCAATGGTCCATTCAAAATACTACAGTAATTAATCGAAATATTCACCCCTCAGCTGGCCGAATCCATTCTCAAAGGATACACATGCTTGTTGAGTAGGTTTTGAAATGTACAACAGTTCTTTTCTCGGTGTCGGTGCTGAACGCAACGGTATGTATGAAAGTTTGCAACGACAGATCCAACCAATCTACCACGGCAGCGGCCCTTCCTTCTCAGAGAAAGTCGCCGTCTCACCGTCATCCCCCAGAGTGGCCAAGCGCACCGCACCCCTCGCGCCGTCCTCCACCGACCCGGTTCCCGCGTTGGCGTTCAAATCCGTCTTGGTGAACCCAGGGTTGTGTATGTTGACCTTCCATCCCTTCTCGCGGTACTGATGCGCGTATCCGAGCGCGATCATGTTCATCGCCGCCTTGCTGCTGCGGTACATAATCCCGGGATGAAACCGAAGCGGCCCTCGGGGTCAGCGCGGATGGTCAGCGAGCCGAGGTCCGAAGAGACGAAGACGAGGCGGGCTGCAGAAGATTTTTCAAGCAGCGGGATGAACGCATCAGTGGTGGCAGCGGCGCCAAAGGCATTCACCGCGAAAGTCCGCTCGTAGCCTTCCCGCGTGGGCTTCGTGCCACGATCCAAAAGGATACCCGAGTTGTTGACGAGCACATCTAAGCGGCCAAATTTCGATTCAACCGTCTTGACGGCGGCTGCGATGGAGGCGTCGTCGGCGACATCGATAGTGATGGGTTCAACAGATAAGCCGGCTTTCTGTAGGATTTCTGCAGCCGCTGCGCCGCGCTCTGCATCTCTGCTCCAATGAGAACATGATATCCCTGGTTGAGTTCTGCGAGTTGCTTTGCAATCTCGAAACCAATTCCTGGGTTTACAATGAGCGCGCTGTTCAAAAGGATTCGCCCAGATTATACCTTTATTGGCACCGGTTACAAGAACGATTTTGTTTTTAGAGGACATATCCGTATGGAATACAGGGCGATTGAGAGCCCCACGCTTATATACCCGCGTTCACTGTCGCTTCTCGGATAAAAGCGCCGCGTGTGTCAACAGTTTGCGTCAGCATGGCGTATCTGAGGCGCGATAACACCAACCGATGAAGGCGTTCATTCAATACTGACCCACCTTCACCCGGCCTGACCCACTTCATCCTGGCGCTGGCTTGGAGCCACTCATAATCACAGCACTCTCTTCCGCCGCGTGCACTCGCATATCCTATCAGGCTTCTTACGGATCTTGCCTGCGCAGTCGCTCGCTCCATCGCCGTCTGAGAACATCTCATTCGAGCGGAACGGGCAGAGAAAGAGGGAACACCTGATCAACGCGAAGTCGCGCACGGATGCGTCTTGAACCAACGGCCACGAAGCGTTGAGAGTGCAGAAAGATTCCTCGAGAAGGAAATTAGATCGGTTGGTTCTCGGACAGTGCGTGGAATGAATGCGATAGCAGACGAATACAAACTGATCCGTTTGCTGCGACTGCCAAGCAGGATCCTCGAGGCCCGCCGTTGTCACGGTCAGTCTGAGTGCTCCTCGATCAGTCTGAGCGAAGGGAGAGGCTCGACGCAGAACAAATGGGCCGCCACGTACCTTGGTCACGTAGAAAGCCCGCACCACGACTCGGAAGTGCGCGGTCTTTCCAGTACAGTACGAGAATTGTGTACATCCCTCAGCAAAACAGGAGCGCAGACCGTCGCGCGGAGTTCCCGTCCAGCGTCACGGTGGATCATGGATGTCCGATGATCGTTTGAGGCACAGTGGCAGCGGAAACCGGGTCCGCTAAGCGCGAATAGCAAAGTGTCCTACGACGGGAGCCTTCGGACTCCGGGACGAAGGGTCAGTGCTTGGCTGCTGGCATTCGTGATGGTGGATCGCAAATGTGCGCGGCTGTTAATTATGTGGATAACAAACGTCGTCTCGGCGTCCACAGCCGCACCCATGGACCCCCGTCAATGACGGTCCTCGTAAAGAAGGGTACTATGCATCTCAATCGTGTCCGAGTAGTTATATCTACAAAGACGCCAACGGCGCCGACCGATCCGCCGGTCTCGGGAACGCATTGTTGGCAGCAAGCACGACCATCTGCTTCTCATGGCTGATATACCCCGCACGAAGCCCTTGTACACCATATTCGCGACCAGGCACTCCGCCTCCTCCGCCTCGATGTCCCGCATCCCGGATATCCGTAACGCGGAGTGGAACATGGAGATTGGGATACGTGTACCCTTGTCGGCGGCCAACCAGCTAGGAAGGAGATGAGCGAACGAGCGGATGGGGAGAGGAGGGGGACACTTACACGCGGCGGAAGAGTCCGCGCAGACACAGCTCGCGCGCCTTCTCGAGCGTAAGGAGGAGATTGAGTTCAATGAGGCGCGCCTCGCGAAGCTCGAGCGCGCGGTCGAAGGCTGCGAGGTCGCCTGCGCGGATGGCGGCGACGAAAGGCGCGAAGATGTCGGCAAGGATGGGGAAGCGGTGCATCAGCTCGTCCGAGGGAAGGTGCCCTTTCAGGATCCGAAGCGGGATTAGGTATGCGAGGATGCGTCTGCGCACCGGTTAGACGTCGCTGACTGCAAGGCAAGGGAAGAGACGTCGTACGTCTGATTGTCGTGCGCCTCGATGTGGCAGTGGTAGAAGGCGAGGGTGAGTTCTTGCTCAGCCTGTAGTTCGCCGTCAGACGAGGCGCGGATACTTATGGTGACGGACCTTCTCATACTCCTCATTCAAGAAACTCAGCATGCCGAGGTAATAACGATAGGTGACCTGGTGGGATCGCGGGTATAGCTCCAGCGCAGGAATGTCGGAGGTGTTGTCCAGCACTTTGATGATGTTTTTCGTTAATGATATTCGTTTCACCTGGCACCCGGGTGAGTATGAAGGACAGCGAGGTGCAACAGTGACGCACTTTGAAGTAGCACTTCATGGCGAGCCCGACAACGTAGTACACGCCCCATTTCCGTGATTCGTCTGGAGGTGATGTCCTGTCGGTCATGCAGTTGGTGAACGCCTTCGCCACGGTCCTCGCTGCCTCCACCATACATTCGGTGTTCTGGCTGTGCACTCTTGCGTGCCAGTCGGCCTGACGACGTGTCAGCAAGAACGTCACTGGCTACCGGAGGACTCCCACGTCGTGGGCCAGGTCGCGCAGGTCGCGCAAGATGGAGAAGAGCGCTGGAAGAGTCCACCCTCTGTTTTCAATGAAAAATCGGAAAAAGAGACTGTCGATTGCGATGAGAATCGTGCAAAAACGAGTAGAGGCACGTACTACGTACGAAACAAGCTGAGACTGCTGCTTGAAGGCCTCTTCTGGCCGCACACGGGCGATATGGCTGCATATGAGGACATACTGGATGGCAATTTCATCCCAGGGACTCGCTATACTTCCCTTGAAGTGTGCGAGTGTGCTGGCCTGACACGCCTCAGTCTCTGGAGATCTGCACATTTTTGGATACGAACCGTGGGCGAGCGAAAAGTTTTGACCAAATCCTTGCCGTGGGGGCTCGTTGGTCGCAAAAGATACGCGAGATTTGGGCCATTTTCAGCGTTTAAAGCGTCATTTATTTGGGTCAAAAAGGTGGAGAAATCCATCGTCGTTTTGGATGGAAATACAGGAATGCTATTGCCCTGGGCTTCGAGGTAGCATGCAGCCGTAGACGTGAGAGACAATGCGTGATGCGCGTGATGGCCAACAATTGGCCATTCTGATGGCATTCTGATGTCATCTGGCATCTTATCCCAACCACCATGGCTCTCCAGCCCAGTCTCCGTGGCCTAGTCATTGCGGGTACCCCTGACTCGCCACATACTCTGGACATTTTCTGTGAGCAGTTTTTGAATTCTGGAGCACTGGGACGCCAACGTTTCGTTGACATTTCTTAGTGGACTATGTTTGTCCTTTCAGGTCGGAGATACTGAACGCTGTGGATGAAAGCTCATGTAAACTCCAGTGCGAAAATTGCGCGTGCTATCGACAACGTTCTCGTTCCCCTGCTCGGACCCGAGGGCAAGTACCATGGCAAAGTTAAAGCGAACTTCAGACCGCAAGTCCAGCCGTGGCACGCGTCCTCGACTACGTCCATGAGGTTTTTCCTTTATCTTCAGGCTAACAGATGCTAACTGGCTCTCCCAAGGCCGGTGTCGCAGTTGCCCGTGCATCTCCCCAATCCTTCTGGCCCTTCTCTCTCGAGCTCTTCCGGCGCCAGGAGGAGTACTTCGACGCCGCGGTCGAGAACTTGACCCCGTCTCAGATCCGCGCCAACCTCGCATCTCTCGCGAGGGAACTTCTACCTACTAGTGCAGCCCCAACAGTCGCTGACCTTATCGCGCTCACGGGCTCCGGCAACAGCGGTACCGCTGTCACCAACGATCTCAAGTACACCAGTACGTGCGCCGTAGACTCCAATGTTCGGTTCACTTACATGATTACAGTCAAATTTGCGCGCCAGAATGGAATACATGTTTCGCCCACGGTTCTTTGGGACGGTCTGATCGTGAACGAGGTCTCCAGCTCGTGGGGCGAGAAGGAGTGGACCGAATTTCTCGCGGCCAAAGTGGCTTTCTGAATGATCTTGATTGACGGAATCTCGACATTGTCTTTCGTGTATGTCTTCGAAGAACAGTTTCATGTGCATTCCATTGACAAGAAGTTCTTCCGATGCATCAAATGTTCAAATTTTACTACTGCACAATGAAACATCTGCAGTTATGGCGCAGCTGTGCGTATTTCAACTCGATTTTTTGCCTTCGCAGCCGCGCGGGTGCATGCTTCATCTGTCGGCAACCATTTTTGCAGCTTATCTCGAAGGTTCGATCTTCATTGGCAATGTCTGATTTATCAACCGTGTACAAAGTTACCGGCATCTACATATATCTGCCACGTGTCTCGCGTTAGGACACGTACCGGCACCGTGTATAAAAAGCTCATGCCAGAGTTGCTGTACCCCTCGCCGTCTACCCGCCATGTCATCTCGTGACATTGATCGATATTGACCGAGTGGCGCTCTCCAGAATGAGTCAGGTCCTTGTCTCTTCGTGTTCATCAGCGTCCCTTGCTTTGGTCGCCCTATCGCTGTGCGCTGTTTGGTCCTTCCGCTTCTTTTTTGGGCGGTCTGCAAGTGTCTGCTGTCGCTCACGACAAGACACCCGACCCTAGATGCTGCATTGCAAATGCCTGCCAGTGGTTCCCGTTCCTCTTCGCTGTGCCCGGTCATACCCTGCTCACTGATGTTCACGGGAACCCTAGATGATCACACCGCCCCAGCGTGCGGAACGAGCCCATCATAGACGGAGTCCTGCACCGCAAGTACCTGGTTCCCGTACCTCCGAGTCTTCGTTCCTCCTCACTGATGGGCAACCGTAACGAGTCTTGCAAATGCAGCCACTGAAACCGCATCAGCTCACAGATGAGCACATCGGGCCTCCTTACTTGGTCGCTCTATTGCCGTCCACTATCACTTATCCTTCTTTTCCTGTGGTTCCATCTGCTGCCGTTCACATCAAGATACCCAACAGTATAATACTGCTTCGCAAGTGACTGGTTTCCGTGCCTCTTCGATCTGCTTGCCGATGTACAATCGTGACAGAACTCCGGATGGTAAAACCGCACCAGTGTACGAACGAACTCGTCCAAAAGGTAATCCATTTGTCTTACGCAAATCCGCGTCGGCTTTCTCCGCCGACTCCACGCCCCGCCTTGTTTCGGACCCAGCTTGCTCTGGGCTTTTTTAATGGCCGTCGTTGGCCGTCGTCTTCGAGAAGGTCGACTTCTTCAATATGCGATTTAATCCCTCCGTTTATACACCGGTGGGGCCCAGCCCTCGGCACTTACCGCTGGTTCTGGCGGTCTGGACGTAGTGCGTCCCGGTATTCGCCGCCGCCGCTATGTTCAACTACTCCTTGGGTACCAGGCTGGTGTTCTCCGCTGACGCCGGCGCCTCAGATCCCGAAGACTGGCCTCCCTACAAGGGGCCTTACTTCGTGAGTCTGGAGCATCCTTTGTTTCTGGAGCGGCACTTGACACCGGACCATGCTCCAAATGCAACACGCCTCTTCCTCTTTTTCTTTTCCTGCAAGGGCCACTCCCTCATTGACGCAATTGAGCGCCACATCTTCCCCGGCGCACGAGATAATTCCGTCGCTCACAGGCCTAGTACTCCGTCTCAAGTAGCAAGCACGCCGGCCCGCCTACCCACACACACAGCTCTATATTGTCATCCTCATATCCGGAGTAACGCATTCCCTGCCACTCTATATGGCTGGTGGCACTGAGACGGCGGCGTGCTTCGCTTCTTGACTGTTGCAGACAGTGGCCATGGCTATCATTCGAAGAATACGTCTAGGGACTCGAGCGACTGCAACTCACAAGCGCTGCGCACAGAAGGTCGCCATGGAAGGTTCTAGGGTATTTTTGGGGACCCGTGAGGGTCTTTTGCTAGCCGGTCTGGCAAGATCCGTTTTTGCACGAGGACATCTTCGAGGAGGTCCACTACCGCCTAAATCACTGATTGAAAAGACGACGCAGAGGAGAGTGGCGACGATAGCTTTGTGAGCCAGTGAAATATTCCAGTGCCTCCTTCATAACGGACCGAACCTGCCAGCAATCGACTGCTGCGCATCTGACTGGATTGTTGTACGTATACGGTTCAAGGCCATCACGAAAAATCAAACAGAAGTACATGCGTGTTGACAATGCGACCTGAAGAAGCGAAGCGCGCCGCCGCCCCCGTGGCGCTGACAGGCCTGGGGACATGAATCGTACGGCAGGTAACCCATTTTGGCGGAGCGGAGGAAGGCGACGTAGAGCAGCGTATACGTGTAGGCTGGCGAGACGGAGCAGCCTGTGAACGACAAATTTTACGTGCACAAAGAGCACGAACTGTGTCGGTCGCGTTGCGACGAGGGACTCAGAGCGCATGGTCTCGTGCCAAAGAGCGCCGCCCAGAAATTACGCACGAACGCTTGAAGCGCGCCAGTCTTCCGGATTTCGGTTCAGCGCCGTGACCAACGGAGGAAGCGGCGCTCGGGACAGCGGATGCGGTCGACGGCACGCTCCACCGCCAGAAGCAGTCGTGGGCTGTATCACACACTAAAGAAGTTGACCGCCCTGGACTCGCAGGTCGGCCATCAGCATCCTGGGTTCGGACGAAGACGCGGCTGGGGTCACGGTCGATGCAGATTGGCGTAGAGGGGTTCATGCGCTGAATAATAAAATAATAATGCTCCACACGGTCGTCCGCGAAAGCGGCGCATTTTCGAGCGGGCCCATCTCCGGAGCTTCCGCTGAAGAAACAGCGGAGATTAACACGAAGTACACATATTCTATGGCAAGAAGGAGACTAAGAGATCTGTAGTGCCTTTTTCAGGGTGTGAGCTTGCTATATAGCTATCCAATATTCTATCGTAGATTGGGTCCTATAATGAACGAACGATAGGAGATAAGTAGAGGGACGGAAACAGGGCGAAGGACCAGAAACGGAGCCTGAGGTAGGGTTTCAATTTGAAGTTTGGCTAGAAAACGACGAACACGCGGAGAAAGCCGTTCGAACGGAGAGGCCCGGCGGGTGGCGGAGATGAACGGTGAGAGATCAGGTTTAACAAGCGAACGTACTGTAGTATTTCGACTAGTCTTATGTTTGTCGCGCCCGTGATAGACTCAGGATTTTGCTTACGCAATTAATCACGTGCTTACGCGTCTTTCCCTTCGACGCGTGTCTTTGACGTGTCTTTCCTAAGTATGTAGCCTTTTTTGTATCTTATATGCTTCTGGTGGTGTCCTCATGCTTATGATGCAGCAGTTTTAACAGAAATCTGTGAGGGAAATCCAAACCTCTGAAGAGGCAGGATTGTCGCCACCAAGACTAGATGATCTGATTTTGTCCATATATATTCATCAGATACCTTACCACATGTACTGGTCTAAGTATCATATTACCTCTGAAACCCCTCTCAAGCATGAGATATACACAATACACGTGAAAAGACGCGCGTCGAAGGGAAAGACACGTAATCACGTGATTAATTGCGTAAGCAAAATCCTGAGTCTATCACGGGGCGCGACAAACAACAGACTCTATATCATCGACTATCATATACTAGAGTCTGTCTAGGAAGAGACTATATTTCGACCGGGTGTTCCCGTAACGCGTAACACCGGTCAGGGAACGGAACACTTGAGCCTCCGTAACGTAACGGTAACGGGGCCCAGGAACACTTGACCTTTTGGTATTCAAAAATTCACTTTTTTTTCAATGAAAATGTGAAAAAAAATCGTCTGAAAACTCCAAGAAACTTGCAAATCAAATCAGTGTTCCTCCCAGAGAGGTTGCTTTCCACTTGCCTTGACCACGGCCTAGTACTAATCACCGAGGTTAGTTACGCCTGTACTAATAACCTCCGCAACATCAGTTATTTCAGTATCCAGCTGTTCTGCAACTCCAGTAAGTATACACAACTTAAATTCCACCCTGGCTAGGTGGTGTCTTCAATCTTGCTGCCGCGGGAAATTCTGAATGGAACACTTGGACAACCGTAACAGTGGTCTGTCGAAATGGAACACTTGTGCCGGGGAACACTTTGCGTAACGCGTAACACCCCCGGCACACTTGG